>MU224173.1:174539-195135 GCA_018584345.1 Thuja plicata
TCTAAGTTTAAAGTTTTGTTCACATAACTCTTTTAAAAGTTTAAAAATTTTCATGAATTTTTACTTAGGTTTTCTTTTCAAAGAGAATCTTTGTTCTCTTCCCCGGTTCCCTTGCGGGGCATGACAAATGACATTTCATGGAAACGCAAAATGATGGTTTAGGAGGAACTGGAATTTTTGCAAACACCTCTGTGTGTGTCTCAGAGATGTCGATCCATGTTTTGGATGAATTTTGGAAGAATTATACAAGAAGCAAGAAATCTTAGGGACGTGGGTTCCACTGGGCATGCCAGAATGTGTATATGGAATCCTTCAATCTATTGGGAGAAAGCTCAAACATGAAAACATTAGCGGGTTAGCACATATATCATTTCAAATAAACATGTAAGAGATCAAAGCAAACAACAAGAATACCAGATAACATCAGATTAAGCTAAAAATGAGTAAATAAAGTACCCTATTTTACTCATTTTGATTTTCTTATCTAGATTAGATGTGAGTGTGCTCTCTCAAACACACAAATACTATGGATCCCAATGAAAATATGAAAGAGTATGAGAACAAGAAAAAAGATTCAAGAGCTAGTATGAACAACTAGTCTCAGATCTCCTTCAAAATGATAATCTAAACTTATGAAAGTAAGGATGATATGAAAGTCTTATGAAGAAACTATGATTTATTCACAAATTAAGAGCCTAGCATGTAACTTCTAGATGATTTAAACAAATGAAAGAATGAAACTAATATCTAAAAGCATTAGCATGAAAAAAATTGTAAGAACTCTAAGACCATACTAGCATGATAACAATGCAAATTGAGAGATGAAAATATGAGAGGAGAAGGCCTCTATTTATAGAGTTTTTGGAAAGAGGAAGAGGCTTGGATGAAGTGGCACCTATGTGGCATCAACATAAGAGCCACATAGGAGACACATGGCTTTGAAAAGATGGCCAATTTTAAGTCAAAATTGGCATTAATATTGAGTAGCTCAATATTTCAAAAGAGGAGACAAGGTTGTAAGAGAGAATTTAAGAAGAATGGGTACCCACTTTGGAGATAATTTGCCCATGTGGGTGAGCATCCCATTAGCCTTGAAAAGGTTAGGAATCACCCATTTAAGCATGATTAGAGGGCAGTTAGGTGTGGAAGCACACTTAGGAAATGAGGTGATGGGAGTAGGGTAGGAATAGGGTAGGCTGTAGGGTAGGATTAATAGGTTCCTAGCTAGGGTTTAGATTTAATTCAAATTAGATTTGAACAAATCATAGCTTAGAAGAATTAGGAAAATGGAGGATTTTAATAAATATATATTTATTAAAAGGGGATTTTGTGGAGGCAAATGTATTTAAATAAAATATATTAGAATAGTGTTTAAACTATTGATAAATGAAACTATTTAATTGATTGAATTAAATAGTTAGAGGAATAAGAGGGAAATTAATATTAATAATAATATTAATATTTTTTAATGTCTACAGTAACATAGCATATTCTCCATAAACCAAAGCATAGGGGGTACCCCCTATTGGTGTTCTTATGCTTGTCATGTATGCCCAGAGAGCTGGATTGATCTAGAGATGCCAATCTTGTCTAGATTTGTGCACTGTGAGATGTAGGATTTTAAGGATTGTCTTTTTGGATGCTTCCACCTATCCATTACCCTGAGGGTAATAGATCGAAGACCAATGTTGAGTAATTTTAAACTTAGAGCATAGCTCTGTCAAATACTTATTTTTGAATTGCCCCCCATTATCAGTGATTATTTCTGAGGGTACACCATGCCTACAAATGATGTAGTTGAGAATGAACATAGCTACTGATTTTCCATTGGAAACGGTGAGAGGGACTGCCTCCATCCACTTGGTAAAATAGTCTATAGTTGTGATTATGAACTTATGTCCATTTGAGGATGAGGGATAAATGTGTCCCAAGTCAAAGGTCATTGTTGAAATGGCCAGAAAGTAATGAAGGGAATAAGCTCCTTCACTAGAGCATGAACCAGATTACCATGTAGTTGACATTTTTTGCAAGACTTAGCAAACTGTGTAGCTTCTTTCTCCATATCTGGCCAATAGTAACCAACTCTAATAATTTTCTAGGCCAATGTCAGGCCATTACAGTGAGACCTATAGATGCCTTCATGCACCTCTACTAATGCACATCTGGACTCATCGGGTTCTAAACACCTAAGGAGGGTATCATCTAGACCATGTCTATACAAGTCGTTATCTATGATGAAAAACTATGAAGCACTACAGATTAAGTGACGTTTCTCATTCTGAGTGTAAGTATCCAAAACAATCTGGTCATGAAGGTAGGAAAAGATAGGATGGTAGTGAGATGAGTCATGTCCAATTATAGAATAGATCATCTAGGAATCAGGGGAATCATAGGCTGGGTAGTGTAATGTCTCCACTAGGAATTCATGTCAAAAATCATTTTTTGGCATCTATAACATGGAGGAAAGAGTAGCCATGGCATCTGCTACTTTATTATCTGCCCTTGGAACTTGTTGAATTATGATGTGAGTAAAATACTTTTTGAGGTCATCAACCAACCATTTATAAGGCACCAACTTCTCATCCTTTGTCTGATAGATATCATTTACTTGATTGATGACTAACTATGAATCTCTAAGGACATTGAGTTTGTCTACTCGCCGCTCAAGGGTGATCTTCATACCATTGATTAAGGCTTCGTACTCAACAATGTTGTTTGTACAAGGAAACAACATCTTATATGCTTTTGGTAAAGAGTACCTTTGAGGTGTAATGAACAGTATCCCAACACCTGACCCCTGTTGGGTAAATGAACCATAAAAAAACATAGTCCGTGATCGATGTGTGAGAAGTAATATGGACTCATCTAGAAATTCAATGTGCAATGGTTGATGATCTAATAGAGGTGCTTCTACCAATTGATCTACTATTTCCTGTCTATTAATGACTTTACTTTCAACATATTCAATATCAAATTCACTCAGAAGCATGAACCATTTAGCTAGTCTACCCGTGAGGGTATCTTTACTAAGTAAATATTCCAGAGGATCAATTTTAGCAATTAGACATTTAGTATGAGCTAGCATATAGTGCTACAGTTTTTGTGAAGAAAATACCAATGCAAGGAAAACCTTCTCTATAGCATAATGTTTTGTTTCATATGAGACTAGAGTTATACTAATGTAATAAATAGCCCTTTCTTTGTTGTGCTAATCTTCTTGAGCCAATAGGATACCCAATGATGTAACCGTAGTAGAGATGTAAAGTATAAGTGGCTTCCCATGAATAGGAGGCATCAATATTGGTGGGTTCACAAGATACTGTTTGATTTGTGTGAACCCTTCATCACATTCCTTGTTCCATTGATAAGCCACACCCTTGTACAAAGTCTTGGTGAATGGTTGTGACCTATCTACCAGTTGTGAGATAAAATGCTGGATAGACTGCACTCAACCTTAAAGTCCTCTCATTTGTCAGATATTCTTTGGTGGCAGCATTTCCATGATGGCTTGTACTTTTGCAGGATCCACTTTGATGCCTTTGGCAGAGATGATATAGCCAAGAAATTTTCCAAATGTTACACCAAATGCACATTTCTTAGCATTGAGCCTCAGACTGAACTATTCCATACAATCTAGTGTAGGACCTAGATCTACAAGATGCTTCTTTCGGTGCATGCTCTTAGCTAAAGTGTCATCAACATAATCTTCCATGGTTTTGTGCATCATGTCATGAAATATGGTGGTGATGGCTCTCTAATATGTAGCACCAACATTTTTGAGTGCAAAGGGCATGACATTACAACAAAAAGTGCCCCATGCACATGTGAAAGTAGTTTTCTCTTGGTCCTTTGGCACGATTTTTATTTGATTGTAGCCAGAGAAACCATCCATTAGTGAATAAATTTCATACCATGCTGTCATATCTACAATCATATCAATATTGGGCAATGGAAAGTCATCCTTAGGACATGCCAGATTCAAGTCTCTAAAGTCTGTGTAGACTCGGATAGATTTATCATGCTTTGATACTAGAACAATGTTAGAGATCCATTCTGCATAATCAATAACTCTGATAAATACTACCTTAAGAAGTTTCTCCAATTCAGCTTTGACAAGTAGAGCCACATGTGGATGCATTTTTTGAAGCTTTTGCTTAACAGGCTTGACACTTGGTACAATAGAAAAATTATGCATGATTAGATTAGGGTCTAATCCCGGCATGTCTAAATATTTCCATGCAAAGTTTATCTTTTTACTCTGGAAGAATGTAGTGAATTCCTCTCTTTCTACCTCTGATAGTGATAGTGCCAAGTGAATGATCTGAGGTTCAACTTTTGTACCCAAGTTGATAGGTTGAGTTGGTTCAATAAGCACAGATGATCTCTTCTAGAAATTACTCAGAAGTGCATCAAGTATCTCATCCTCGGGTGCCTCAGAGAGGTTTTCACCCTTGGATACATCTTTTATTTTGACTATTTTAGGCTCTGATACTGCCAGAATGTGGTTTTCACCATCAGAGCACCTATTTTTTCTTCTTTTGATTTTGTGACTAAGATACTTGATGTTAGCCTTAGTCATGTTGACACTTTCTTTGCTAGTGGAAGACATTATAGGTTTGACCATGTATAGGTAACAGGTAAGAGCGTAATCATTCTAGAATGTAAGGACTTCAATAGATGGGGAGGTAGAGTTCCAGTCTATAAACTTAGGATGCCAAAGTGAAAGAGAAGTGACGGGTTCAAGTGCATTCATGGTATAATCATCAAAATCATGGACAAGCAAGTCGAGACCTAAAGTGATCTCATCCAAAGGTATAGTCAAATTCCTTTGATTCCTAGCGACTGTAGTAGATGACATGTTAACATCTATGGAGTCAGACTCATGTGACCCTACACTAGACCCTTCACCTACTTTGGGAAGGTTTTCATATGTGTGAAATGTATATATATCTCTGTCAGAGGTGGCATAAGACAAGTTTTCAAACTCATATTCAAGAGAATCTATTTCATCATTAGGTGTCATGTCAAGAACATGAGTGAAATCAACCCTTTGTCCCCAGTTGGGATGAGTTCTACCTAGAACCTTTGCTATGGTCAAATGAGAACCTTTTGACCTATCTACTTCTTGCGTAGTGAGAAGCGATTGGGATTCTTGTTCAAACTATTCTTGAAAGTGTGGTGGTATGTATAAATCACCTTGATGACCTGGATTTAGAGTATGTGTTTTTTTCCACTCCTCATAAGTTAATGGAGTGAAGGAAGTTGTTTCATCAAAATCATTGTTAGTGTCTACTATATTGACATGTGGGATAAAGTCATCTGGCTTAGCAAAGAATTCCACCAAGTCTGGAGGAATAGGATAAGGAAAACTATCCTCATCAGAAATGTCTTCAGATTCTTCAGTTTTAGATGTTTCTTTAGGTATTGGTTGTTTATCCTCTCGAGGTACAAACTTGTTTATCCCCAGTTGAAATGTGAGTGGCTTGAAACTTATACCTATAGAGTCACATGTTCTACGACCAATAGCTTCAAGTGGTGCGATCAGTCCCTTATGATTTGCACCTATAGGACCATTTCCTTTGTAGAAAAAACATTGCATAATAGATAGACCTTTGCCATACTGCTCAGGTCTTATGTCATAAGGAGGAGTAGTTTGTTCATATTTTTCTTCTCCTTAATAGATCCAAACTTTGATAGCTCTATTTTCAGCTTCTTCTTCTAATGGTACTGTGGCTTGTACAAAGGTACCACCATAATTTGTTTGAGGAGGAACCGTAGAAGGTTTAGTACTCTCAGAAGGTCTCCCACAAGAATGTGGAGACAAAGGCAAAGATGTAGTAGATAGCATAGGTTCAATCTTATTTCTTTTAGTGTCAAGCTCTTTTCCATTTCTTTTAATTTAGTCTCAAGGAGTTCAATAGATTCTGTGTTGGTAGGCACAAAGATATCAGCTGATTTTGTGAGGGCATTGCAATCATAGTGGGCATTAGCAGGTATAGTCACTTCAGATCCTTGGAATGGGAAATTAATGAACTAATGGTATGTTGAAGGGATAGCTTGCATTTCATGGATCCATGTCTTTCCTAATAGAATATTGTATGCCAAAGGGATGTCAAGCACTTGATAGATAACATCTCATTCAACAAGGCCAACTCTGATTGGCAACACAAATAACCCCTTGGATTTATGTTCTTCCTCATCATAGGCCTTAATAGTAATATTTTTGCAAGCATCAATGCAGTTTTCATTGTAGCCTAACTCAGTAAGGAAACTAGTAAAGAAAATATTGAGGCCAGTGTCGTTATCTATGAGAACATGGTGAACACTCTTTGGACCTATCATGATTTCAATGTGTAGATGATTATTATGTGGGTGACTTAAAGAATGGTCATCTTCCTCAGAGAAAGACCAGTAATGTTAGGAGGTCAAGTGACCTACCATGGATTGAAACTGGTCGAGATCAAGATTTTTTGGGACATTTTCCTCAGTGAGGGCTTTGTCCAGGATTTCCCTCTGAGCAGGAGAGATTTTTAGTAGCTCAAAAATAGTGATCTGAGCATTAGTATGTTGCAATTGATCAAGAATGCTATAATTGGCACCATTAGATGAGGAATGCAATTTTGGATTCTTATTGGTAGAGTCAACCTTAGCTTTTTCAAAAGGTTGAGTTGATGTAGACAAAGAAGGCTTAGGGCCTTTGAGGATGACCTTAGCACGAGATCAAGTAATAATGTTAGCACTGACTTGAGATTGTTCTTGTTCAGAAGACTGAAGCATAGACCCTCACAAAATGAAATGTGTTTTGGACTTGGAAGTGTCTTCCCTTCCCTTGAGAATGATGACATTAAAGTATTCAATATCAATAGGTTCAACCATATTAATGACATTGTCCTTATTGGTGTATGTATAGTTGACCTTATCATTAGTATTTTTTCCTTTAGATGATTCACCTTTTCCATGAGGAGGAAATGGGTCTTTGAAAGCTTGGTGATCAGAATTCTTGTTATGACCTCCCACAACAATAACCTCACTATCAATGAGATCCTAGATTTAATGCTACAATTTAAGACAAGTAGCCATTTTATGACCTTTGTTTTGGTGAAAATCACAATTAGCAGATTCATTCCACCAAGAGAGTCTTGGTTGTGGATCATAAGGTCGTGAATTATCCAATGGAGTGAGTAAAAGGTTGCCCAAGAGATTCTTTTAAACCACATCAAGAGGTTCTCCTAAAGGAGTGAATTCACACTTGGGTCTAGGAGCCCAAGGTTTAGGTCCAGAAAATTGTGAAGTACTCAGTTTGGAATCTACGGTAGCCTGTTCAGTTTCTTTGGCTACTTGAATCATGGTAGTGAGATTAAAGGCAGCCTTGGAAGGCTTAGGAGTCACATTGTCTATAACTCCATCATTCACAACATTCTGGTTCTTGTTGGGAAATTTGGGTTTATCTTTGCTTGAGGAGGAAGACCCTTGTTTATTTTCCTTGTGTAAGGTCAATTCTCCTTTCTTGATCATAAATGTCTTGATTCTTACAACTTGTTTAATCATATCATCAAAGGTTAGAGGACCTTGTAGCTATACTTGATACCCAAAGTTGGGGAGAAGATTGTCGAGAAAGATGTCCAAATTTTTAGATTCGGGTATCTTGCAAGAATATCGTGTATAAATTTGTCTCCATCTTTAGAGAAATGTCGAGAAGGATTCCCCATGATTTTGTTTCAAGTTGCAAAGATCTCAGATATGAACCAAATGTTGGATGTTGTGAGAATAGTGTTGCAGAAATAAATTGGCAATTTTGTCAAAAATTTTGATGCCAGTTGGTAGTCTAGAAAACCACTCCATAGATGACCCTCCCAAACTATGTGGGAAGAGGCACATGAGATAGGTTGTGTCATGTATAAACTCTTTAAAGAGGGCACCAAAATCCCTCAAATGATCTTGGGGGTCAGATGTACCCAAGTATTTATCATATTTGGGAAGTTCAACTCCTTTGGGAAAAGGAGGCATGCCTAGACTCTTATCAAATGGGAATGGACAAATGAAAATATAATGTAAATTGAGTGGTATATTTATCTTTCTCCTTCATGAGTTTAAGGAGTTTCTCTCACATGCCTTGCATTTGTTTTTGCAAGTAGGAGTTTTCAATTTCTTCCTCTTTCTCAATAAGTATCTCTACCTTGTAATTAGAGGGAAGTTTGGCACCTTCGGTGGATAATTCAAGAAGGTATTTCTCCCTCTCTTCTTTCATTATGACTGCCATCATTCTCATGAAGTTTTTATTATTGTGGGCATCTAAGATATCCCCTTGGGTTATCTCCTTCTCTTATTGAAGAGGAGGGTTTTCAGTCTAGTTGAAACACGGTCCACCTAGTTGACTATGATCTATCATATTGCTAGAATGCAAGTGTTCAATGTGTAAAGACTCGATATGAAAAGTTTGAATGTTCTCAGATTTTGGGTCCTCTTAGAACAAAGGATTTTGAACTTGACTAAAATCCATTGGAAATGCCCTTTTACGGTAAGGTCCATGTACCGGAGAAGGAGATCAAGATGATTCCTCACTAGATGTAACCGACAATGGTGTGGAAAGTATAGATTCATCTTGATTGATTGAAGGAAATTTTTTGCCACTTTGAGTCGTGAAAGTCATAGACAAAGATTGAACATGGGATGGGAGCTAGGACTAAACTTGAAACTATCTTAAAGTAATTGCACAGAACGTGCCAAAAGGTGAAGTATCCTTGGTGCAAATCATCAGAGATGAGGCTAGAACAGCCAAGAGATGACTATTGCAACACAAGGCATGACAACATAGTAGAAATAGACCAAAAGATATGAGACAAGACCATTTTAAGCAAGAATCACATAATTCTCAACCCAAGAAACCAAGTTTCAAACTGTGTAAAGATAGAGGGCAAAAAAATAGACCCAAATCAGGGACCAGATTTTACAGAAGTACATTTGACTAAGAGGAATTAGATTACTATTTTGGAAAAAAGACTTCAGACTCACGTGAGTAAATGCACTTTCACGTGAATATTCTAACTAATGCACATGAAACTTTGTAGTCTTGCATGAAGAATGATACCAGACTGGTGAAGAAAAAGTGACAAAATAATAGCACTGTTGCCAAATGTCGCGTGATAGTTTCCAGTGTATCACATGAAGATTCTTAGGTAATGATGCAAAGATTGTGAAATGTCACACGAAACAATGCAAATTTTGACAAATGAATGTCTACAGAATCAAGCAGTTGAGACCAGATTGTGTTTCCCAAGATAAAATCATTTGTTTTCTAATAGATAGTTTGAGTTACAAATTGTTTTGGACATGTTCAAGATTGATAGTTTGTGTGTTTTGATGATAGTTTCAATTTTTCAAATGATACACCCATGCAAAACACATTAAATAGAATGTTTGTAGTACCAGAATAGAAACATCAAAATCCTAGGATAGCCAGGACAGTATCTGTTGAATCCCCACTTGAACCAAAGTTTAGCTACACCTACTCTTAGCAAACAACTTAGAATCTTGGAGGCACGGGCTCCTCCTTACATGTGCACTCACTTCTTAGGCACACCAAGCTTCGAACCCCAAAGGAATTGCTTCCCAAAGGGTTGTTGTCTCTACTAAGAGCCATAAGAGTGTGGGCCATCTTAGTCGGTCTCTGACCTTCTACACCAATAGATAGAGGGTTTTTGGAAACTAGAACAATAGTTTGTAGTAAGGACATCTATTCAGGTGGTTGTGATCAAGTCATTTTTCCAATAAAGGGGGCTCTCCTAATCCTTTCAAAGAAAGTATTTCACCTAAACAATGTAGGGACTTTAACGCACCACTAGGGTAATAGAGGAGATTTTTGTTTCCACAATGAATTCACACTTGTCTATTGTGACATTAATCACAATAGCATTTTTGTATACCAGTTCAGAAGGGCTTGGCTTTAGCTTGTTACCAGTTGGGCATCCACTCTCACCAGCTCTACTAAAGCTCTCGGGAGGTAGCCACTCTAGAAGAATCACATAAATTTATCTTACACCCAAGATCCATAAAGGCGAGGGGAGAGGATACATTCATGTAGTTCTTAGGATTACAATATAAAAAACACTTCAATCACGCAATACAATGATTCATTTTAAGCACCAACTAAAGTGTGTTTTAACTACTAAAAACATACATGAGAATTTGTGAAAACATGCAAGGTCTTTGACAAACATCCTGCAATAAACCCATTAGTAGTTTGTAATGTCTTTCTTCATTTCAGTGTCCTGCAATAAACACTTTAGAATTTTGTGATTGCTTTTCTTTATCTCAGCATCCTACAAACCACTATTAAGCTTGTTGGTTGTATTCCTGGTTCTGGTCTGTTTGCCAAAATTTTGTGATCTTCATGCTCTTTTCTTTCCTAAGGCCAGATGTCTTTCAGTTCCTTGTAATATCCTTGTTAAAATTTTTAGGGTCTTCAGGTCAAAATCCAGGTAAAAATGCAAAACCTTGAAACCCTAGGTCCTATTCTAAGCCAAAATGAGAAAAAACCCTAAAATGTTCATCATGCTTCTATTTTGGCATTACCTTTTTGAAAAAACTTAAGTCATGTGTTTAATACATAGTAGCCTAGTCATGTGATCTTAACAGCATATTCCTTTTTGTTTTGAGACTTGGCGATTAACTATTGTCAGGATGTCTCTCAAAGAAATAGAATATTTCTTTTTTTTTGTGAGACTTGGCGGAGCCCTTCAGTCGCAAAGTCTCCAAATAAAGAAACATGTCAAAAATTAGCAAAAGGGCCCACAGATGAGTTGCGGTGTCATGTGAATGATCTAGTAGTTAGTGAATTTTTATGAGACTTGGTGATTGCTTCAGTCATGTGGTCTCTAAATTGGCTTGCAATTATGTAATAAGTATAAAGTTCATGGTCGTGTGGTCTCTAGAAGATATGATAGTTAAGTAATAGATGTCGAGACTTTGTGACTAACCGCATACAGTTTGGAATATAAGGAAGTCAGGTGGTCGCTAGATCAGGATGCTGAGTCAATTTTTATTTAGTGATTCAGAGACAAGCAATGGAAGGAGACACATGTCCAAAGGTGAAAGGATTAAGATTTTTGTCGCATGGTCTCCAAAAGGAAAAAGTCCATTTGGCGATCAGGAGACTAAGTATAAAGTCCTTTGTTGTTGCGTAGTCTCCAAATAATATAAAGGTATTGAGAAATATTCAGCGATTTGGTGGAGCCGTCGGATGGAAAGATGAATAGATCAAATGGTGGTCGTGAAGTCTCTAAATAAAAAGGGCTTAAAGGTAAAAGTGCTCATGACTTGGAGATGGCTATTTGTCACGTAGTCTCTGAATTCAAACCAAAATCCAATGCTTATCATGTAGTCTCTGAAAGATTGGTTAATTAACATTTGCAATCAGTGATTAGGTGACTAAGGTTAGTCACGGGGTATCATAAAGAAGAAGTAAAATTCAGCGACTTGGAGATAACTGTAAAAGACAAAGGTAACCATCAGTCATGGAGGCTCTGAATAAATTTTGAGTTAAGTTTTTTATCCAGCGACTTTGATTTCTTCAGTCACATGATCGCTAGAAATAAACCATGGTTAGCCTGGCAAAGAAAATAACACAGTCCCTTGGTCTCCAAAAGATTTAAGGGTTAAAAGAGTTGGGTAAGTGACAAGGAGATAATACACAGTCACATAGTCACTCAATATGAAATTTTGGAAAAGGCGATAGTTGATGACATGATAACAATGAATGATTTGGCATCCAATGAAAATCTAGGAAATTGACTACTGTGTAAAAAGGGTAGCTAAGATGTATGACAAAGAGCCAATCACAAGGAGGCTTGTCATCTCCTCCAAATTTTAGAAGGTTTTTCTAAAGATACACATATATGAATTTGATTTCCTATCACACTCATGAACTACAGCTAGGTTTTCAATCAATTTCACAGCATGATAAATTGAAGATAGAATTGACGATTTTTCAAATGATGAGCCCTGTACTTGAAATAGTTACCATAAAGGAGTTGATTGAAGGCTCATTTTTATCTTATCTTGCATTCAAAGTTACAGAGCAAAGAAGTGCTAGGTTTTCTAAATTGAGAGAAGAAATTGGTTAAGTTGCAGGATACTCAATTGATTGTCAAGTTTTGAAATTACTGGGAACAGTGCACAAAGAAGAGAAGTGAACCCTGAGAGAATATTTGCTTCAATATCGATAAAGAAAAGAGGATTGAAACAAACAAAACATGAGTAGAGTAGTCAGTGTGGCTTTTACCAGTGGGAGGAGCGACAAGATAGATGATGATACTAAAGGAAAAATGAATTATTTTGATGAATTCCTCAAATTGCTGCCTGGGTCTACATAGAACAAAAGGGCAAATGCAAATGCAAATGTTCTAAATGATGATTACTTCAATATCAGAGATGCTGATACTCTGGGATCAACATGTTTTTCTCTTTTCAACTATTTCTATAACAATTCTGATAAGGCCATTCCAGTGTCAAACCCTTGGACCTGTGGTTTGGCTAGGTTAATTGTCCCTGACGTCTATATAGATGTAGACTTATTCTTAGGTCTTGGTAGTCACTATGATTTCTTGTCCAAAACAGTTAAGAAAAATGATGGCACCGCCTGCTTATCCTGAATAGAAACTCATTCATGCAAGATTTTGACTTGTATAGTACCATGTCCACAAAAATTAATCTTACTAAGCAAGAGGAGAGATATAGGTTTAAGCCTGGAATTGCTAGGGGACAATTGCAGAAACACATGCATAAGGAGGTTAGGAACCATCTTAGTCCTATACCTAGTACAACACCCTATTTCTTCAAGGACCTACATTTCTATATCAAATATATTGCCTATGCCCTATGTAGAGTTTTAGGGAGAGATGGAGGAGCTAAGAAGATTAATGCTGGGATTCTAATGATGGTGCTAGACTTACAAGAGGTGCATTCTAGCACCAGCTATGACTACATACAATACATCATTGATGAGATGCATGAATGTTTTGTAGCAACATAGAAGAAGATGAAAGATCCCAAGGAAAAAGAACCTAGGGTCTTTCATTATTGCATCCTTATGCATCTGCTCTTACATTTTAACTTTGGGATCATGGATGTAAAAAATTTGGATCCTCAAAGGATTTTTAAGGACAAGCCTAATCCTATTTAGTTTTGGGTTAGGATTTAGAACTATACATCCAGGGATTGTGATTACTGTGCATTTGAGAACTGGATTGTATATCCAATAATGTAGAGTATGGGCATCAGCAAGACAAGGCTCCCAATCAAGGTGGTCCAACTACTAAGGCCTTGTGAATATGTAGACAAATGGGAGGGAGATCATAACTGGGGAGACTTCTTCCTTGAGGAGAACTTTACCATGATCAGGGTATATGGGTGTCTACATCCACCTCATATCTTTCCCAACCATGTGACATCAAGATTTTCTACCATGGAATTCATCTGGGAGCTTTTATTGACAAATAATGAGCATTTTGCGCCACACAGGAAGGGGACCTTATGTATGTGTTAATTTTGGCCTTGTTAATCAACCACACACTTCAACATAGTCCTTCTTCACCAGGTAAAAACAAGACTGAATATGAGTTATTCATCTTGCCTGCCTGTGTGATTCAACCTGTTGCCTTTTATCTAGATGGGGTTTTTGAAATTGCTCTCAGGATGAGAGTCTCACAACCATGGACCAATCTTAGAATGAAGGATTTATCATGATAAATGAAATACAATGCAAGATTATGCTAAGAAATGAAATATGAGAGATTAAGCTATGACATGATTTCAATGCAATTTAGACTAGAAATTGAAACTATCTTATTTGTAAAATGAAATTATTCTATATGATATTAGCAAGAAAATGAGACAACAATTCAGTATTCTAACAATGCATATGATCAGAAATTTAGGAGGTTTGAATGAAGAATGAGAGTTCTTTTATAGAATCTGAGAGGATCAGAATAGAAACTTTCCTCTTTTGGAATAAAACAAATAGAAAAGCTAGTTAAAAATAGAAAGCTTTATTGAAAAGAATTCAATAAATTGTTTTCTTTTTGCTTTAACTGTTTTATCTCTTTGATTTAATATTGTTTTATTTGAATTAAATTGTTTTATTTCTCTTTAAAGCACAATTAATTCAAAGTTTCCATTTCTGAATAGAAATAAGTTTTTTGATAGAATATTCAATTAATTAAATAAATATGACTTCATAATTGCTTTTTCTCAATTATCTGAATAATTAAATTCAATTATTGAAAATAAGGATATTTATTTAATAATTAAATATTATTTAATTCCTTTTCATGTGTCTCAGCTAAAGAGGGTGAATTTAATTTAGTTAAAGTGCTTGGAATTTATTAATCAAATTAATTCGATCATAAGGTTTGTTTAGCCAAATAGATATTTAGGAATTAAATATGATGTATGATTAATACAGATTTAGGATTTTCTGCATTTGACACTCAGGCCGAGTAGAGTCAGAGAAAACTCAAAATTGCCTAGTACAGTAGGACTTTGATGATTTAGAAGAAGGACAAATGCAACAAAATTGGTTAGGGTTGCAAGATGCCAATTTTGGGGTGTTACACCTTAACCCCTAGGAAATTCAAGATTTTAAATTTCACTATTGGTAAAGGTGCCATTGACACAGTCAGCTTGTGGTTGGAGAGCTGCAGAATGGGGGTAGCCTCATATAGATACATTGAACCTAAGGGTTTCATGGTAGGAGTCAGAAAGCTTTCAACCCCCACAATCCCTAATACAAATGTCCATTATACATGTATAAAAGAGGATGCAACAAGAAATCTTCTTGATGAAGATGAAATCAGGACAAGAAGGGAGAGGATTCAGGAATTACTAAAGCTAGAAACACAAATAAAGAGAAATGGGTTAGCTTTTGGAGGCTTCTATCCTGATTTGACCTACTTTGATAAAATCAAAGCCATGATTGATAATTTCTATGTGCTTTGTGAGGAACTTGACAATGTTCTAGATAAAAAAGGATCCCGGGAGCCTGAATATTCAGAGTCAGAATATGAAAGTGGTAGTGATGGTGACTATGCCCATCCACCTCAATATGATCAACCTCAACAAGATGTTGTAGAGGTACCATAGTTGCAGGGAGAGGAGGTCCATATCATTGACCTAACAAAGGTCTCCCAGCCAGATGATGTAGAGGAGCCTTCAGCCAAAAGGCAAAAAGTTGACATAGGACAACCTTCAATTGTTAGGCAAGAAAAGAAAAAGGATAAAGTGAGTGCCTTAGTTCCTAGAAATAGGTTATATGACCATAACCTAAGAAAATTGATCAGACAAAGAAAGAAGCAACAACCAGATGCAGAGGAAAATATTGAGTTGCCTCTCAAGTCATGTATTGATGAAAGATTAATACATCAGCAAAAGTTTATAAGTGATGATAGTTTTATCAAGACTGATGAATTTAAAGATTTTTTGAGATGACATAAGAAGGAGGAAATAAGAGCTCAATTTAAGTTTAAT
The DNA here is from genome assembly GCA_018584345.1 of Thuja plicata. Taxonomy (NCBI): domain Eukaryota; kingdom Viridiplantae; phylum Streptophyta; class Pinopsida; order Cupressales; family Cupressaceae; genus Thuja; species Thuja plicata. Next base: position 190,062 of record MU224173.1, read on the forward strand.
GGAGAGGAAACAATCACAAATGAAGCTCTATTAGCCTTACAATAATATGACCCTGATAGTGAGGATATCTCACCAGATGAGGCCAGGTAGATGGTATTAAACAGTGGCATATTGCTTGCTGAGGGCTAGGACTTGGCCTCATCTTTCATCATTGATCAGATAAGGAAGCAACCATATTTGAAAATGGCAAGTGAGGTACAAATGAGAGACATGATAAAGGGTTTTGGGTATAGCCCAAAGTCTCAGGCCTTTTCCATGTGGAGCCTTTGCCCAAAAGACAAGAAACATTAGTTGGTGAACATCCAAGAGAATATGGTTTGTAATTAGATGGTTTGGTCAGTGAAGAATACATGGGATCTAGATATATCCTAGATTATGATACACTAGGCACACTTAAATGAGGAAAAGACCAAGCAACTTTATTATAAATATAGCATTTTGATTTAAGAGATCAGTGCTTTGGCCAAAGATAGAGAGTTGTGCCACATCAAGATACACCAACAGGATAAGGCAATTATTGAGTTGCTAAAGAAACTAGAAGAAAATTTTGAAGTAGTGTATGTACCTTCACAACAACCTTTGCAAATTGAGGATAAAACAAAGTCAGAAGAGGTGGTTGAGAGGATGACATGGGAGAGAAGAAGAATGATATAGCCTTGAATGCATTTAGATGCATTCTGCAACACAGAATTGACACATTGAAGGATAAGGCAGATGTCATCCTCAATTCTTATAATAAGTTGCCTACTTTGCATGTAGAAGTAACGCGCTATATTGCCACATTGAACCATTATTTTGTTAATTGGTCTCCTAGGGTGAAACTATTTGAGAAACTTGCCTTTTTGCAGCCCCTAAAGTCAGATTTACCTGAGGTGGTGATAGAAGTTGGAGATGAGGTTAAAAAGGTCAATGTTTCCCTCTCATTCTTTAAAGGTAAATTGAACCAAATAGAGGATAAATTAATCCTATTTTCTACATATTTCAAGAGATTTGTTCCTCCCCTTAAAGGAGAAGATGATCAAATAAAGGCCTTAGATACTTGGAAGAATGAATTTGACAGCAAGATGCCTAGTAATGAAGCATTCATTTTAGGATCTGATTTGGATATTGAAGGCTTTAATAAGATTTTAGATGAGGCTTTCAAAGCTGAAACTGACATCAATAAATTTCTTGTTGATGTTAAGAGCATTACTGATGTTAGGTGGGATAGACAAAAGGCATAGGTACAAAGCACTCATGACTTCAAGTGGCAAAATGAAGATGAGGTGATAGCATGGGACCTGATGACTAGGCCCAAGAAGAAGAAGCCTAAGATTGAGGAGGAAATTCTTGATGAAGAGTAGAGGGGAACACATGGCACCTGATCATTGAGCACAGGGAGGTTAGCTATTTATTGAGATAAGTGTAAGTTAGCCTGTAATGGTGGTCACTTAGTCTTGCTGCAAATACCAGAAGCTATCCTAAACATTGTCAGACAAAGGTGCTAGATTCTAGAAAGGACAAAGAATATCATATTTTTATCCTCTATTTTTGTCCTCCCACTGCTTCTTCATTCTTTTCTTTTGTCTTTTCTATAATTTTAGGGTTAGGTTCCTTAAACCATTCAAAGCTTGTTGCATCCTAAAATAAAGGATTCCAAGATGGTTAAGGACCTATATATAAGATCAAGATTGTAATTTTGAGAGGAGGATGAAATATACAGAAAATCAATCTTTCTAGACTTATGTCTGTGTCTTTCAAGCTTTCAAGCTTTTTATGTACTAAAGCAGGATCATATCAATAAAAATACAGTGCAATTTTACTCTATCTTCATTGTTGTCTCTTTAATTGTTGTGTATGCTCTTTTATGTTTGAATTTGTAAGGCAATTTCAAGCATTTTAGCTATAAGGTAGCTATCTAATTACTTGCAAGTTTCTTTCAAGGGAAGAACTAAGTTTTGTAAGTAGTTTCAGGGAGCATAACAATAGTGAAGGATTTGATACAATATCATAGAGATGACAAGACAATTTGTAAGGCATTTTATTTGAATTGTATGTAAGTTGTAAGGCATCTTATAGTTTTTTTTTTAATGTATTTCTATGAACTTTAAGTTATTGATGTTATAGCCCAAAGGATAGGCACTGGTCTAGAAATTGATTTGATAATCTGACATTATCCAAACATTCAAATACTATTCAAACCAATCATTTTAGAGTATTTTGTGTAGAATCAATTGTATTCCTAAAGGTTACAGTTGAATTTTGTTGATTTCTTGAAGAGAAAATCAAATAGGTTATTCCTCCTAGATCCATAAGAGTTATAAAAGGAAAGAAGAATGTATTTCTTGGTTATGTTGCTATCTGCTATCATTAAGATATTGATTTGGATTGCCAAGATTTTTCTTAGAATAATCATAGTCATCTGTATTTTTATATACATGTCCATCTAAAATAGAGCATTCAACACATAAGGTTCAATCCACTCTAAAGATACTGTTAAGATAGTAATCAGTCATAGGTAAGACCTGCCTGAGTCACTAGATCTCAAAAAAGAAGGAGGTGGTAATAGATATCCCTAGTGTTATCAAGAACCTCATCAATTAGTGTTTTTCCCTTGCTTGATTCATAGTGTCAAAATGCATTAAGGGGTCATAGAGTTTTTTAAGATTTCAAGTATCTTTTAGAGGCCTAGCATGAAAAAACCCTAACAAATTGGTGACTCCACTAGGAAATCAGAGATTATAAAGTCTTGTTAAGATACTTTAGAATATCTCTTTTCCAGTAGTCAGAACTCTCTAGTGTTTTGAAAATTTTTACAAATCTTTTCCAGTGGTTGTTGTCGGATTATCCTTTGATAAGTATTCATTTATCCCAAGTTATTGGGTGGTGACTCTAAAATAAAATCTCTCAGATTAGTGCAAATTGAGTGAATATCTTTCAATAATGAATACTAGGTCAAGGATGAGAACAGATCCTGAGAAAGTATTATATGGTGGACTTCCATCATCCTCAAGGATGGAGATGTCTTCGAGGAAAAAGAAAAATCCAATCAGCATGGATGAGACCCCTCCAAGAGGAAAAGAGGGTAATATTAGGAGAGTAATGAATGTAAGTCAGCATTATCATGATGGGAATAATTTAGAGAATGAATCTAGTGGCTGGAAGGGTATTGGAAACACCCACAGTCACCTCTACTTCAAGTCAGAGAGAAGAGACTAGTACTCCTAGTTCATATTTAGAAGATGCTCCCTCTGATATGCTGGAAAATGAAGTTCATTTTGAAACAGCTAGCCCTAGTTCAAAAAATGAAGAAAGAGAGAGAAATGAGAAAGAAAAAGAGTGACCTTAAGAGTGTTAATAAGAACAAAACAAAGTCTTCAAAGCATCAAAGTATAAAAGATACACAAAGATCTCAGAGGGACCAAGAAATACTAGTCACTCATAAGGCTCCTATTTCACAAAAGGATAAAGGAAAGCAAAAGATGAATGAAAGTAGGAACCAAGAACCTAAGTTTCAAAAGCCTTTAACTGAGTAAATGTCCAAGTTGGACATTGATTTGGAAAAATTAAGAATTGAAAAAGAAACTATGGAAAAAATGTTGGAAAAAGCACAGATTGAGGCTGCCACTGTTGAAATGAAGAAAAAGATAGATTTTTTACAATCCTCAAAGTATGCTTATGCTAGCCCAGAGAATTTTAATGCTTCTAAAACAAAGACCACTACTGCTAAGGAGGATGATAGCTTTCAAAGGAAACCATTGCACACTGAAAGGTACAAACAATTTAATTTTGTTGGTATACCTGGATATCCTAATGCTTTTCCTAAAGATGTGGGTGATATAGGAGAAAAACTCCCTCAGTTTGTAGGTAATAATGTTATATCTTGTGAAACACATCTAAGAAAATTCATTGATTTTGTTGATGATCTGAATATCACTCATGAAGATGTATTGATGAAATTATTTGTTCACTCCTTAGTTGAAGATGCAAGAGAATGGTTTAGAAGCCTATCTAACGGATATGTTGTGTCTATGGATGAGTTGATTGAATTGTTTAAAGATCAATATGGAGACAAAACAAATAAAGGATTTTTATTGAATGAGTTTAATAATATTAAAAAGAACTATAATGAGGAAGTCACAGAGTTTAATACAAGATTTCAGAGAGATATGCACAAGCTATTTCAGAAGATAAGGCTAGATGAAGAGGTATGTTTAGCAACTTATTTGAACACCTTTGATTCTAAAATGCGATATGCTCTTAGAGATAAGAACCCTAGAACTCTTACAGATGCTTATAAAATAGCAGTCAATATTGAAATGAATAGAAGAGTATTTGGTAAATTGAATAGGAAGGATGACTCAAGGTTTAGTAGGAGCAATTTGAAAGAATTAGAGTATAAAGAATATAAAGCTCCCCAAAACAATAGACCCTCTTATAATGCTACCTACAATCCTCAAAATAGGATGCAAAATAATCCTTATGGGACTCAGTTCAAGGATGGGAAGCCTATTAATGTACTTAGAAAAGATAAGACAGACAACAAAACTCTAGACCCTCTTCACAAAAATTTTGTTTATTTTTGCAATGATGATACTTGGTGTGAAGCATGTGAGGCTCCTCATAACCTTGATTTTTGTATTGTTTCTTTAGACTTAAGAGTAAGTGAAGAACATGGGAATGATGATGGTGAAAAGTGTGATCATAGTATGACCAAAACTTATTCATGCTATGATATAGATTCAGATAATGAAGAGGAAAATCATGATTATTATATTTCACAAAGAAGGATGGAGAATTGTCATCAACAGATCTTATCTGATAGTGAAACTGAGGAAACTAATGATGATATAAGATGTTATGCCCAAGACAATCAAGACCTTCCACTCATCAGATTTAGAGGAAGAGAAGGCTAGAATCACTGCAGAATTAGTGAATAAAGCTAGAACCAATTACCACTTAAGGAATAGGGTGGTAGGTGGTGCAGGTAGCCAACCCTTAGGTGTCTTTATAAAGGAAAATAAAATAGACACTAAATATGTGCAGAAAAAAGATGGACCTAGTGAAAATGTAAATAAACATAAGGTCAAGATTA
>MU224173.1:209363-222179 GCA_018584345.1 Thuja plicata
TGTTAGTTTATCTCTGTTGATTCATGTTTTCATTGACTCTTTGCCCAAGGGATAGGCACTGGTCTAGAGTATAGTTTGCAGTCTGTTCCTCATCCAATATCAAAACCAATTTAATCAAAATACTTTTCTTACTAAGAACAAATGAGCTTAACTCAGTAAGGACCTATGTCAGCAAGACTGTGTCCATTATAGTGATTCCTTGGAGAGTGAATCATTAGTTTATCCCTCCTATATCAAAAGGAAGAAGGATGAAAGTCCTTATATTACTGATTTTTTCTATATTCAAGACCATAAGTTTGTATGGTTAAATCTTGCATCTGGTTATGCTTGGTCATTTGCAAGGTGATTTATAAGTTGGTTTAACAAAGGTACATAGCAAATCAGTGTTCACAGTATAACATACTATGTAAATAGCAATCATAAAAGGTAAAACCTGCCTGAGTATATGTGGGGCTCAAAAATGAAGAAGGACCTTATCCAGTCCTTAGCAATTAGGCTTTTCTTGTCTCTGAATCAGTATTAGAAAGCATGGTGTTCAAGTAGTCATTTCAAGCACTATGGTTCATACAACAAAAATCCCTAACAGGATCTAGTTTCAAATTAGCTTAATCCAAATTAGATTTAGATTAATTATGGTTTAGTAGAATTTAGGTCATGTGAAGGAATAAATAAATTAAAAATTTATTTAAAGGGGATCAATGAGGGATAATGTATTAAATAAGATTTAATACATTAAAAGGGGTAGTATTTAAATTAAATTTAAATACTAAGGGAAGTGAATCATATTTAATTAAATAGATAGGAGAACATAACAAATATAATTAATTAAAATTAACTATAATATTATGGAAATATTAATTAAATTAATATAGGGACAATTTTGGACGTCTACATTTTGCCCCTCTTTGATGCATTATCAAAAGTGATGTTGCATCAAAGAAAAGAAAATAAGATGCCTCAGAGAGGTCAGAAAACCTATGGTAGCGAGAGCGGAGGAGGGTGCCCCCTCAAGAAAATAATAGGAAAAAATACAATTTTTTAATAAATTTTTCTCAGAAAAGGCAAGAAAATGGGGAAAGCAAACCAATTGCATGGCATATCTAGGAAAAATAGAGGAGAAACGGGGACCTGAATAGGAAAAGGGGAGACCGACGGAAGAAATGGGACCCAAGGGGCTATAAATAGTCCATCGGGGCCCATGGACAAGTCACTTTCACTCACAAAGAGCAAAAAGAGAGAAGAAGAGAGCAATGTCAGTGCAACAAGAGTGAGCATAGCTTGGGGAGCGCGTTTGGGTACACTAGTGGCTTGCGAATGTGGGACCACCGGTGAGTAGTCGAGCACTGACCTTGTCATTTATGTATTTAATATTTTAGGAGGGTAGTTAGGTGCAATAAATTCCCCTAAATGAATGCGCAACATAGACAATGATCACCTTTCTATCATCTACATAGACGGTGATTGACAAACTGTCGTCCTCATAGATGACCGACAGGTGATAGTCATCTACGCAGATGGAGATTTGACCAATCTTCATATGTGAGGGTAGAGGGGAAAAAATGCGCAACAGAGACTACGATGTATAACACCGCCGTCTGCACGGTAAGGGAAGCGACAGCCTAAATCACCATCTTTGCAGACTGATGTCTACGAAGATCTATCAACTCTGTAGACTAGCGATGGTGAAAGTTCACCGTTTGTGAGGGTCAACCACCATCTACATGGATTGACCCAAAAACAAAAGAAAAGGGAGGAGGAAGAGAAAAGACAAGGGTTCGGGAGCATTTTTCAATGCCCTGGACAAGCCTGGGACATTTTTTGATGCCCCAACATGCTATCTAATTGCTAACATGTGTTTGCTAACTATAGGAGGAGACTATCACATTCTGAGCTAGGGAGTGCTACCTAGTGACCATGGAGCTGGAGCAGCACCTGACGGCGGCAAAGTGGGGAGTGGTGACATTGTGTGGATTGGAGCACATGCGACATTGGCTGCATCTTTGAGTGCATAATGCACTCATGTCTGCATTGATAGAGAGGTGGCATAGTACTATGGCAGAGGGGGTTGGTTCAGATACTAGCGGATGGGCAGCCACCGATTATGCCTGATGTATAGGTACAGGGGTAGGATCCACCACAGGGACTACCATAGGCACCGCAGGGGCCACCACAGGGACCACCACCACAGGGACCACTGCCACAGGCACCTCCACAGGGACAGGGACCACCAGTGGGTTACATATCCCAAAAGACACATGACATAGTTGTAGCAGAGTGAGATAGCATACGAACTGAGTTGGGGAGGGTTCAGGGATTATTGGCAACATCTCAGGCGACTGAGGTGAGCGCACAGGCTGAGATTGTGTGACTATAGGGGTTATTAGCCACATCATAGGCTACAGCCAGCTGTCTATAAATAGAGGTGAACCAGGTTCAAAGGGAGCTATCGTTAGAGATAGCTTGGGGAGACAGTGCGCAGCGAGCGCTAGACATTTTGTAGGCTCAGGTGGATAGTGGTGAGTTCATTATTATTGAGGAGTATAGGGATCGCGGGGAGGAGCTAGCAGCTACGTTAGCGCAGATAGCAGCTCTAATAATAGAGCAGGATTTAGCATGTAGACGTGTCGAGGAGTATAGGGAAGACTGTGATATAGTGCGGTTGGCAGGCAGTGCGGTAGGATTAGGTTAGATGATGACCGATGCCATGGCATCTCAAAGAGAGGTAGGGCGCAGAGGCTAAGAGGCCACGTATTATATGGGGTTGTACCATGGAGTAGTGCCAGAGGGGGCATGAGAGCCTACATATTCTAAGAGAGCACAGTTAGAGAGCACTGGCTGAGCATCACAGGGGTCAGTGGGGTTACCACCACGTCCCAGCAGGGGAGCAGGAGCATCACGACCATCGCCATGACTTTTCTCAGATTTTTTGGATACACATTTTTGACACATGATGTATGATATGACACTTTTGAGATATATATACATGGACTTTTTTTTGGACTATGGGACTCTAATGTATGGATCTTTTTGATTTTATATGCTTATATGATGTATGGATGCACATCTGATGTTATATTTATAGTATATGGTTCTTATGACTGACATGCAAGATGAGATGAATATATGTATGATGATACTGATGGATTTGTGATGCAGGGATGAGATATATATATATATATATATATATATATATATATATATATATATATATATATATACACACGTGATGTGATGTGTTAATGCTTATATTTTATCATGTATGAATGTAATGATGTATTTATGATGCGTTATGAAATGGATGAACCTTAAATGGACTTTATGGATGAAACTAATGGAATGTAATGCAAATGGTACTATATAACGGTTATAAATGTTTAATGAAAATGATAATGCAACTATAAATGAGTGAATAATGTATAGAATGAACTAAATGAGCAATGCAAATTATTTAATTTAATGTACTAATAATGAACACTAAATGAATGGATAATGTAATGTATAATGGTTAATGATGAATGAAATGAATGCAATGTGAGACTAAGGTATAATAACTTAATGATTAATGGATGTGATATGAAACAAATGAATAATGACAAATGAGATGAACAATGCAATTTATAATGACTAATGATTAATAAACAGAATGAATGCAATATGAGACAAATGTATAATGATTAATAATTAATGGAATGAATAGTGCAATGGATAATGACTAAATGATGACACTATTTTTTTGTTTATCACAAAAAGTCTAATAAAATCACGTAGGTGACCGGATAGGGGAATAAATAGAAACCTTTACCAAGAGCAAAATCATAATGCAATATGACCTAACTACTATGCAAAGACTAACTATATGATAATAGTGGGATTAATACCATGTTAATGTTGGAGAGCACACCCTAGTTTGATATTGCAAAAGGAGTTCTGCACCATGTGCTAGAAAACACAAGTGACATGGTTCCTTTGTGTGGACTAGACTCTCAGACAAATAGGTTGTTAGGAACAACGATGTGAGATATGAGGTATGATAAGAGCTATGAAATGTTACTCATGAGGAGACATGGTACATCTAGATCTTTTGAGGGATTTGAGATTCATGAATCCTACCCCCAGTGAGGCATACATAGTCATAACTAAATATCAAAACATAAATGCACTAACAAACTATGACAAGCAGATCATACCACAAATGACATGTATTACACTATATACTCACCATAATGAACCAAGATATAAAAGATCGAGGCTATCACAATAAGGACATAGTAAAACACAAGATAAAATCAACAAAAATGCATCCTGACCAAGTGGTCATTTAGTCCAAAAGTTCTTTCCATGAACAATTTTGATGTGAAGATTGATAGAACAGCCGACACCAGAAGGATTCATCCTGATGGGCCAAAGATTGATTGATAGAAAATGGAAATTCACTGCAAATTTCTCGTGAATAGAATGATCATTTAGGAAAGTCAATCTGTCTACTGATTTGATGTAAAACATTTTTGATCACTGTGTCTAGAACAAAGCTCAATTTTGTGATTTGGTAAGCTCAGTCATGCAGGAATCATTATTGTGAAAGTGGGAAGATGGTCAAAGAACTACCTGCACAAATATGGGTAGTGACACTTATTATGAAAGGTGATGCAAGCTATATAGACAAATGGTGGAAATTGATGGTGGATCTAACTACACATGGTGCCTGAAATAGGTTTTCACCATGGTACTTATCCATTGTGCCACTGAAGTGGTTTTCACAAATGAATGAATTTTATTTTTCTCTTTCTATTTTTGATTTTCTTTTCAAGCTTTTGTAATTTTTATGCTTTTTTTTTTTTTTTTTTGCTTTTTTTCTTTTTGAATGTTTTTGGACTTTATTGCTTTCTAATTTTTTGGATTTTTTGAAAAATTTCTATTGTANATTTTTTTGCTTTTTTTTTTTTTTTTTTGCTTTTTTTCTTTTTGAATGTTTTTGGACTTTATTGCTTTCTAATTTTTTGGATTTTTTGAAAAATTTCTATTGTACAACAGACAATGAACTGATTAAGCATAGAAATACTTGAGATGTACAATATTTATAGGATCAGGGAGTGGATCTCCCTCTGGAGACACAATCTGATAGGCGCCTGAACCATATTTTTCTATAACAATGAAGGGACCCAACCAATTAGGTTCAAACTTACCTTTCTTCTCACGGTTCTAGAGGTTCTTCATATTATGCTGCAGGAAAATATCACCAACCTCAAACTAACGAGGTTTGATCCTTTTGTTGAACTGAAGGTAAAGGTGATTTTGATACACGTAGAGGTGGTCTAGGGCATTGAGGTGTCTCTCATCGAGGAGTTCCAGCTCTTGCAAGCAGGCAACTCTATATTCTTCTTTAGACAATAGATTCTTCAGAGAGATTCTGAGGGAAGGGAGCTCAATTTTGATGGGTAGAATAGCCTCAGTACCATAAACAAGGGAAAAGGGAGTGGCTCCCATGGGGGTTTGAATGGAGGTGTGATAAGCCCAAAGGGCGGGATTGAGGTGAAGGTGCCAATCATGGCCAGCTTCATCAACTATTTTCTTGAGGATTCTGAGGATGGTTTTATTCGTAGCCTTAGCTTGACTATTGCTTTGCAGAAAATACTTGGAAGAGGTATGGTGGGTAATGCTGAACTTCCTATGTAGCTCTATGATATCCTTGTTCTTGAAAGGTCCTCCATTATCAGTAACAATGTCCTGAGGAATGCCATAGCGATAGATAAGATAGTTCAAAATAAACTTTGAAATCTATTTTCTAGTAGTGTAGGTGAGAGGAATAGCTTCGACCCACTTGCTAAAGTACTCTATAGTAGCCAGGATGTATTTATGGCCATTGGATGAATTAGGGAAAATTTGGCCAAAAAGGCCAAGACCCCAGTGTGAAAAGGGCCAAGGGGTGATGGTGGGTTGGAGTGTTTGGGAGGGAGCATGTATCAAATTGCCATGCTACTAACAAGGTACACACTTCTTCACATAGTTGTAAGCATCTTGCTCCATAGTAGGATAGTAATATCCAGTGCGTAACAAATTTTTGGCCAACGTAAGTCCACTAGAATGGGCCCCATAGATTCCTTGATGTACCTCCTCTAGGGAAGTTTCTTCTTCATCAGAATTCAAACACCTTAAAAGAGTTTCATTGAAATGCTTTCGATACAGGGTATCAATGAGGATTGTGTAGTGGGAAGTTTGATGAATGAAGGTTTTACATTGATTGGGGGTTAAAGTAAGTGAGGTATGTCCATCGTGTAGGTAGGAATACACTTCTTGGTACCACGGGGAATTGGGATCAGCAATTTCACACACCATTTCAGAATTTGGTTTGTCATAGGCAGGGACCGTAAGATTCTCAACAAGAAACTCACACCGTCCGCTGTGTTCTGGCATAGTGATCAAGGACCGAATTGTTTCCATGGCATCTGCTTCTTTGTTATTCATGTGAGGGATTTGTTGAAAGGTTAGTTTAGTAAAATGCATCTTAAGATCTTCAACTATCGGGCAATAGGGAAGAAACTTGTCATCCTTCATTTGATATTCATTCATAACTTGTTTGATAACCAATTGTGAATCACCAAGCACCAATAGAGTGAGAATCTGCCATTGTATGGCCTGTCAAAGTCCAAGTACAAGGGCTTCATATTCTGCAATATTTTTAGTACAAGGAAACTATAATTTGAAATATTTAGGGATGAGATCCCATTTTGGTGTAACAAACAAGATTCTTGCCCCTGATCCTTTCTGAGTGAAGGATCCATCAAAATACAACTTCCACGGTGGACTTGGGGCAAGATTTAAGTCTGATTCATCTGGAAAATCTATGATTAGAGGGTGTTTATCGTCAACAGGTGCTTTAGCTAGCTGAGCTGCAATCACTTGTCCTTTGATGGCCTTTCGATCCACAGAAACAATGTTAAACTCACTAAGAATCATGACCCATTTTGTTGTACAACCAATAAGAGCAACGCGTGCCAGGAGATACTTGAGTGGATCAATTTTAGCAACAAGATGAATCTTATGATTAAGCATATAATGTCATAGCTTCTATGTATAGAAAATAATGGCCAAACATGCTTTCTCAATTAGGGAATAATTCAACTCATAGCCAATAAGAGTTCTGTTGAGATAGTAAATTGCTTTCTCTTTGTCGGTGTCATCTAATTGTGCCAGGAGGGCTCCCAACGCAACCTCTGTAGTAGATATGTACAAAATGAGAGGGTGACCATCAACACATGGTACCAACATTGGTGGATTAGCTAGATAACCTTTCAGTTTCTCAAATGCATTTTGACACAAGCAATCCCACTGAAACTTGATATTCTTGTGCAGAAGATGGGAGAATGGATGCACCTTGTCAGCCAGCTGTGACATGAATCTTTTGATTGATTGCATTTTTCCTTGTAACATATGTAATTGTTTCAATGTTTTGGGTGGTGGCATCTCTAGGATTTCTTTCACTTTCTTTGGATAAATTTCTATTCCACACCATGATACAATGTATCCCAATAGCTTACCAGATTATACTCCAAAGACACTTTTTGGGATTCAACCTAAGCTTATATTTCTCCAACTGCTCAAAGATGGTGGTAAGGATAGGAATATGTGATTCCCTTGTTTTGGATTTGCCTAAAAGATCATCCACATAATCTTCCATGATGACATGCAAAAGGTCATGAAAGATGGTAGTCATTGCTCGTTGATAAGTGGCTCCAACATTTTTAAGACTAAAAGGCATCACTTGATAATAGAAAGTGCCCCAAGGTGTTGTAAATGCAGTATTATGCTGGTCTTCTAGTGCTATCCTAATCTGATTATAACCTGAGAATCCATCCATAAGTGACAACATTTCATGTCCCGCCATCAAATCCACTATAATGTCAATATTAGGGAGTGGAAAATCATCATTGGGATATGCAAGATTGAGGTCTCTGAAATTAGTACAGACATGAATACCCTTAGTGGGCTTACCTACTAGTACAATATTGGGAACCCATTCAGGATAGTCAATTGGTTAGATTACTTCAGCATCTAGCATCTTCTGAAGCTCTACTTTGACTACCAATGCAACTTGAGGGTGCATCTTGTGAAGCTTCTGCTTAACAGGTTTTACATTTGGATCTACCACAAGATGATGCATAAAAAGATCTATATCAAGCCTAGGCATGTCTTTGTAAGTCTAGGAAAAGTTGATTTTGTGCTTATGTAAGAATGCTATCATGTCTTTCTTTTCTTGATCACTGAGAGAAGCTGAAATGTAAGTGATATGTGGATCTTCTTTTGTGCCTAGGTTGATTGGAATAGTATCTTCAATGATCATAGAGGACATCTCTAGTTATGATGATATAAATGGAAAGTCATCCTCTCCCTCCTCTAGTGCCTCAGAAAGGTTTTCACTCGAGGAATCATCCTTTATTTTGTCTTTTTCTTCATCCTTAGGTACCTGCGAGAGGTTTTCACCAGAGGATGTATTTTAATTTTTTTATTTTAATTTTCTTCATTTTTGTGACTGAGAGAGTTGACTTGGCTACCAAAGTAGGCTTGTTCACTATAGTATATATGATGTTCATGTTCTTGGAGATTCTTAAGTCCAAAGAGGGCTAAAACTACCTCATCCGAATCACATATGTCCAAAGCTGGTGGTGAGTCTTGCTGATCCCAGTCAATCAATTTGAGGTTTGTGACAGGTAAACGAGGGGATGAAAGGTCAGCTTGGGTAATGGTGAAGACATGGTGATTTTCATTTATGTCATCTTCGATATATTGGAAAGGAATTTCAAAGAAATCTTCCTCAGTGTCTAAACCTGAGGCAGCTAAATAATAATCTTTAGCAAAGTTAGTCTTAGTTTCTATAGAACCCAATCCTTGTCCTTTAGGATAACCATTAGCTATTATGATCTTCTTCTTTCTTTTTTCAATAGCTCCAAGACTAGTACCATGATATCCCATGTTTTCAACAATGGGAGTAACTTTAGGATACTTTCCTTTGGGGAAAGTTAGAGGTCGTTCTTCTTCATCATTATAGAGCCAATCAAGGACACTATATTCCATGTGTTCATCTGATAAGGACCCCCAATGTTCAAAAATAGTTGACTTGCAATGCATAAGTTCTTTATCCTTGGAGAGGGGTAATGGTGATGGTCTTCCATAAGACTTTGGAGACAAGGGGAGTTGCCTGATACATAAGGCACTTTCAAATTTATACTTGCCCATGCCTTGATCTATAAAGGTGGCCTTTGTTTCAGATGAGGAGGGTTTGTCTTTAGTAGTTTTGTCCTCAGTGACTTTTTCCTTTCCTTTTCATTTCTCAATTGATGTTTTAGATGTCTTTTCTAAACTAGGGGTTTCTTGACTGAAATGTCAGCCAAATTCATTAAACAATCAGTAATTAGCTTGTTTGCCTTCCAATCTTTTGCAATATTGAAAGGGCTTAGGATCTCCAAGAATTGTGATTTCTCTACCGTGATGTGGGAACTTTAGGCATTGATGATAGGTAGAAGGTACACCTTTGATAGCATGTATCGATGGATGTCCTAGCAAGATGTTATAAGGTAGATCTAGATCTAGTACATGGCATATAGTTTCAATCAGAGCTGGGTCCACTTGTAAGGGCAATGTGATCAATCCCTTGCTTTCTCATTCTCGATCATCATAAGATTTTATTGTAATTCTCTTATCTACATCAATGAGGTCCTCAGAAAGACCAATGTTATGAATCATTTTCAATGTGCACAAATTTAGGCCAGATCCACCATCTATGAGGATTCATTTGACTCTTGTGGAGTGGATTTTTCCTTCTATATGGAGGGATTTATTATGATGAGGATCAGGACACTAAAGTCCTTATCAGTGAAAACTAGATGTTCTTGCATGGCTAAGTTCCCTATCATGGCTTTGAATTGTGCAACATTGATGTTCTTAGGAACATGGGATTTGTTTAGAGCTTTATCAAGGACTTCTCTATGAATTGCTGAAGTGGTCAAGAGTTCTAGGATAGATGTTTGTGCAGGTGTCTTTCGTAATTGGGCCAACAAGTCAAAGTGCGAGACAGGTTGAGCGGTAGTAGATGGTGCAGCTGGTGGATTCGCAGATGTAGAAGGTTTATCAATAGCTTGAACAGTGACTCTGGGTCTTCATGCAGTAGCATTACAATCAGCAACTTTGCATTTTATAGTATTAACATGTGTGTCAACTTCTTCAATGCGGCCACAAAGAGAATCAAACCCAAAGATATCATTTTCATTTAAACTCTTACATGTTTGATCATGGCCTATAATAGTATTGGTAGAATAGTCATATGGGATTGTGTTTGATGCATTGTTTTGATTATGAGGTGGGAAAGGTTGATTGTAGACATTGAGTTTCGCATTAGATGAGGATGCATTCTGATCTTCAACTTCAATTTTCCTATCCTTAATGAGGTCTTGCACAAAGTGTCTGAGCTTCATGCATTTCTTGGTATCATGTCCCTTGATGTGATGATAATCAAAATACTCATTATCCCTATACCAAACAGGTTTAGTTTGATTCTCATCAAAAGGTTGAGTATTTGGGTAAACTATCATTCCTTGATCCGCGAGTTTTTTGAAGATCACATCTAAAGGCTCTGCTAAAGTTGTGAATTGTCATTGCTGTCGATTATCATTGTTTTTGTTGTTGTTGTTATTGTTGTTGTAGTTGTTGTGAGGGAACAAGAATGATTTATTACATGGTTGTTGATTGTTCTGATTATTCTGATTCTAATTGTTGTTCTAATTCTGATCGTTCTGATTGTGCTGATTTTGGTTTTGATTTTGGTTGTTGTTGCGATACTGATTTTGATTCTAATTGTTATTGCGATTGTTTGGATTGGTATTTTTGGATGCTTGAACATTTTGAAAATGCTTGGCATTAGTCACTCCATCATTGACAACTCCTTTGTTCTTACTCCAGAATTTTGGTTTATCATTATTGGAAGGAGTATAATGTTTGATGCTACCTCTTTACAAAAGGCCATCTTTAATGTCTTTCCCCTTCTTGACAAGGGATTCAAAGGTGTCAGGTGAAGCCATTTTCATTTGGAAGGACATCTCAGAGATTAAATTCTTTGTGAAGATGTCGATTAAGTGACTATTAGGTATTTTCCATGGCATGCGATTCGCAATATGTCTCCATCATTGTAAGAAACTAGCAAAGGTTTCTCCATTATTTTGTTTAGTATTGCACAAATCTCTTAGTGTCGCTTGATGCTCAATATTATACAAATATTTTCCAACAAATTTCTCTGCAAGGTCAGAGAAGGTAGAAATTGACCCATAAGGAAGGGCCATGAACCATTCCAAGGATGCACCTCCAAGACTCCCAGTGAAAAGTCTTTTTAAATAATTCTCATTATAGGCGACCTCTTGACATGCAATGTAAAACTCTTTGAGATGTTGGAGAGGACATGTGTCACCTTTGTATTTCTCAAATTTGGGCATCTCAAAGTTTGGTGGGAATGGTTGCATCGTGATAGACTTGTCAAATGGGTAGGGACAAATTTCTTCAAAAGAAAACTCCTTCTTGCCCCCACTTTGTAAACCTTGTACAATGCTTCTGAGCTCATTAAATTGTTGGGTGAAATCTGGAGTATTTTGTGTGAAAAATGGGGGTACATAACCTCCACCTCCTCCAAATTGTGTAGCTAAAAAGCCCGTGGAAGTCATACCAATGGTAGGAGAAGTTATATATTGATAGGCTCATGATGTATTGTTTGCAGATGTTTTTACCCCCATTGTTTGAAAAAAAGATGAAGACAAGGGCATAGAAGCTTGCCCTATGTTATTGACATTAGCACTTGCTCGTTGAGTTGTTGTTGTTTGAGTGCTATTATGTGTAGTATTGTTTGGAAAAGAACTTATGATTTGTTGGACTTGTTCTAGTGTCAATTGGGGTATTGATGTGGTTGTTGAATAGGTGTTGATATTGGTGTTGATATGGGACGTTTGCTAATAGGTCCTTTACCAGTGTCACATGATGATATATCATTTGAAGTAGAAGCCATGGCTGTAGTAGCGGCAGCAATGACTTTAGTGACATTTCTGGTAAGGAGTGTTTCATCAAAGTCAATAGGAACTGTGACACTATTATGAATGAGATTCAAAAATATCTCATCGATGTTATGCAAGATGGCCTTCTCAACCATTTCCAAATTGTAGGGGTCTCTAAGGAAGTCAATCACTTGGGTGGGTCTTTCTTCTTGGTCTACAAATTCCATTTCTTTGGCCACTTCCTCAGCTTGTACCCCATGTCCATTAAAGTATTGTGTGGCAAATGGGTTCTCTTCACAACTGACAGTATTGAATGTTGTTCGCCTCGTGTTTCTAGCTTGGGATCGAGTGACAACCATACAATGGTAGAAGAATGAAAGACAAGGAGACGAAATGGAGCAAAGATATTTGATTGGATTTGATTGGATTTGATTGATCGATTGATTGGATTAAGGATTGATTGGATTGATTGAAATGATTGATTGGATAATTGATTTAAAGGTTTTTGGAACAAAACCTAAACATGTTAAACCTTATGATGATACACACACAAAGGATTTAAAGTAATACCTATTCTACTTGAAGATGGAATTGTGATCTCAAGAAAAATGGGATATCACTAAGGGATTTAAATTACTTGAGATAGACTGATGGCCTACAAGTAATGTTGTGTTTGTTTGAGGATGAAGGTTTATGATACTTTGATTAAGGTCTTTAAACCTAAAGATTTGATTTGATTTTTGATCTAATGCTCCAAAGGAAGGATGATGATGGAAGAAATGGAAGAATG
>MU224173.1:222229-233015 GCA_018584345.1 Thuja plicata
GTTCAATACCTTGTTTGATGGATGTTGCAATGTGTTGAAATTCCTTGGATTTATGGGTGGTTTCCTTTTGCTCTCTAAGGACTGGAGATGTGGGAAGTTTAACCTTCTTATGCTTCTTAAAACTGGTTATGTCATGGAAAAATTGATTTTGGCCAAGTGAATGAATGATTTAAGACAAATGGTTCTAGGGTACTGTAGATGGTCAAATTTTGATTATCTCAGCCAATTTTGAAGCTCACTATTTTGAAGTAGAGATGACAGTCTCAGACGCAGCCGACGATCTTTGCAGACGGTGATCTGTGTAGATGGTGGATCCAGAGTGGAGACGACTGACTGAGACTAAGGTAGTGTGTTAAAATTCTGGGCAGATTGTGCTTTTTAGTTCAATTTTGGGATAAATTATTCAATGACAAGAACTAAGTTTAAGAACAAGCAACCAGAAAAGGACAGACACATGTCTCAAGACAATCTAACAAGGGACAAAGAAACCTTGAGGGATACTAGAAAATGTGACATTAGGGGATCTTGCTTCAACTTTGTAATATTTTGATTGTGTATGTTCAAGTGACTCTTTCAAGCCACTTATGTTTTTACTGGGTCTAGCACAATGAAAATAGTTCAAACAGTAGCTACCTTAGGAATTTGGCTTCACATGAAATATTATAGGCCCATTGCTTGGTAGTCCTTCAGCTCACATAGCATGTCACCCCCGGAAGGGCACTTGTGTTTTTGCCTTTTTCTAGGTATGTTGTCGTGCTATGAAGATCTATTTTGCAACACAATACCCTGGGACACGTATGATGGGAATCTTGGGGGAAGAATCTTCCCTCCCCTTGCACTATAATAAGTCACCATTTAGAGGTGAATTGGGTAGGCTACTACTTTATGGTTTCTAGTAAGGTTTTGTGGCATCCCCACAATCAGTTTGTATGGCGTGAGACACTTAAGTCTCTAGTTCAACCATGCCAGTATGCTGAGGATATTCACTCAGTATGGACTACCATTGAACACGACCTGCCCGAGCTTGAAGGGATAAAGAGGACCTTTGAGTCACACTTTATTTCTATATCGGCTGAAGGGATTATCATTTTGAGGTCATCCTCTAAAGGGGAAGTGCTCCCTCTAGATAGGCCTCTCTAGAAGCTTGATTAAACTAAGCTTTCTCTTCACCTAAGATCCATGAAGGAAAGGGGAGAAGATATGGCTATAGTTTAACCATAGCATCACGTAAATTAAAGGGATCTATCTAATGACAAATAAGCTCGAAAGAAGTGTTGAAAAATACTTCTTCAAACAAACCAAGAAGAGTTCATTTTCCAAATTGAACCTAATTAAATCAACTAAGTGTTTTCTACCTAAGAAAAAGACACAATAGTATGGTTAAGCATGCAAGTTCAATTTGTTTCCCACACAGCAAGAAGGAAAACTTGAAAGGTGTGTTTAATTTTCTTTAAGCCATTCAAAAGTTGTGAGGTTCATTTCCCTTAAGCATTCAAGATTGAGTAAAGTTAATTTATGCAACATTCATTCCAATACAAATGTTTAAAGATACAAGTTCATTTAAATAACCCTAAAAAATCATTCATGGAACCTGCACGAAACTAGTTAGTATTTTGGAACTTCAGATGTGTTAAAAAAAAACTCAAAACCTAGAAAAATAGGTGTAGACAGTGGATCGTCACGGATGGTGATCTGCACAGATGATGATCTACAGAAATAATGATAGACCTACACAGATGACAAAAAAGTAGATAGTCATATTTTACTAAAAAGAAACAGACCTATTAAAACTGAGAAATAGCATTTTTATCGAATTAATCCAATATTTAACCCTTAAAAAGTTTATCACTATCAGAAACCAGAGAGTTAAAAATACTGTAAATTGACAAAAAATGAATTTAAAACACAGTTTTATAAGTCACTTTCAGACAGGCAAAGATGGTAAAATAACAGCGCAGACGACCGAGTTGCGCAAACAGCCGAGAAGTAAAGACAACAGTTTGTGGAAATGGTGACTCTAGAGTTGAGACGGGTCTGCGTTAGAATTCTCCCAACTATGAAAAATCTGCAAGAAACGTTAGAAAACAAGGGACGTGGGTCCCACCAGATGTGCCAAAATATATGCAATGAAAACTAACCTATTGGGAGCACACACAGACATGCAAATGTTAGTGATAAACATCAAATAACAACATTAAACATGTCTAAAGCATACTATTAAAAATAACAAGAGATCCATCACAACCTCAGATGAGCCAAACAAGTGCACCCAATCCTTGTTGATTTGCTCTTAGAGAGGTTTGTGGGTGTGCTTTTCCAACACAATATTTAAATCTCACTAGATTGATTGAATGCAACTAAAAGAGTGAATAACTCAAGAGCAAGTATGAGGAACTTGTCTCAAGTCTTCATCAAACATGATAATGCAAGACTAATACTAAAATGATATGCAAGATTCAATGAAAATAAACTAAGTTCATTCCATTAATCCTAACATGTAATATCTAGATTGCAAGTATAAACTAAGCATGAGCTAAAAACTAAAATTGCTATGAAAAGATGTTAATTGCTTCAAAGAAATATAGAACTAAATTAGCATGATAGCAATGCATAAATGAGAGATGATTTGCTCTTGAGAAAGGCCTCTATTTATAGAATTTTTAGAGGAGGGAGAGGGCTTGGATGAGGTGGAGCTCATGTGGCATCCACATAGGTGCCACATGAGGGACACATAAGCCATGCAAGAGGCCCATTTTTCTCACACATGTGTGAAAATTTTTGGATGTGATGGGTCAAAGTGTACTTAAAGTACACATGTGAAGGATCTTGTAAGAAGGTGTAAGAGGGTGTAAGAGTTTTAGAGCAATGAGACACTTTTGGAAAGTGTAAGAAGGTGTCATCATAGGTGTAAGAAACCTTGTTGGCACCAAATAAGGATTATTTGGAAAAAGTTAATTTTTGGAAATTTTCTCACACATGTGTGAGAAAATAATTAAGACTAATTTGTGTAGGAATCTAGAAATTAGTCTAATTAACCTTAGTTAATTAGTGAATTGGTTTATTTGGTGAGAGTGATGTGAGGTAGGGTAGGATCTAGGTTCAAATTAGCTTAATCCAAATTAGATTTAGATTAATTGTGGTTTAGTAGAATTTAGGTCATGTGAAGGAATAAATAAATTAAAAATTTATTTAAAGGGGATCAACGAGGGATAATGTATTAAATAAGATTTAATACATTAAAAGGGGTAGTATTTAAATTAAATTTAAATACTAAGGGAAGTGAATCATAGTTAATTAAATAGATAGGAGAATATAACAAATATAATTAATTAAAATTAACTATAATGTTATGGGAATATTAATTAAATTAATATAGGGACAATTTTGGATGTCTACACTTTGTTCAAAGATACTTATATACATGTTAGGAAATGTGAACCATGTCAAAGGTTTTCCAATAAACTAAAATTTTTAGGTGATTTGTTATTGAACCCAGTGAGTACTGAAGCTCCTTTTGCTATGTGGGGAATTGACTTTATTGTTTAATTTCAGGAGAAATCTAGTGGAGGACATAGTTGGATATTGGTTTCCACAGATTACTTTACAAAGTCGATTGAAGCTATCCCTACAAGGAAAGCAACAAGCAAGGTGGTTACTAAGTTTCTCATGGAGAATGTTGTAACCAGATTCGGTGTACCTACTAAATTAGTGATGGAAAATGTCATGAGTTGTAGATCAGAAGAAATGACAAGTTTCTTTGAAAGGTATGGGATTACAATATCATACTCATCCCCATATCACCCACAAGCTAATGGACAAGTTGTGTCTAGCAATAAGAGTATATTGAAGATATTGAAAAGGACTCTAGAACAAAATAAGAGAACATGGCACACAAAGTTGAAATTAGCTCTTTGGGCTGATAGGATAACACTCAAAAAGGCAATTGGTAAATCTCCTTTTGAGTTAGTGTATGGATTACAAGCAAGGTTGCCAATTAACAATCTATTGCCAATATACCAATTTATAAAACAAGATCATTTAGATGTCTCTAGCAATATGTAAGATAGAATGATACAACTCATTGAATTGGATGAAGCTAGGAGAAATAGTCAGAGAGAAAACATAAAATTATAGTAGAAGATGAAGTACCTGTTTGAAAAGAGAGCTACTGAGAGAAAATTCCAGGCTAGTGACCTAGTTCTCCAATGGAATGCAAGAGCAGAAGACAAAGGTAAGCATAATAAATTTGAGTCTTTGTGGCTAGGACCTTTCATTATTTTAGAAAAATTTTGCAAAGACTCTTATTTAGTGAAAAATATGGAGGAAGAAGATTTTGAATTGCTTGTGCATGGGCAATTCTTGAAGCCTTTCTTTAATTGAGGTTCAAAGTAATGCACAAGTAAATATGTGTCATATTGTACATAGTTTCCCTTCTGTTTTAGGTTAGTTGGTTTCTTCTTCATTTTTTGAGGGGTCTACAACTAGAGATTCTGTGGTTCTTGGCCATAAACTATGTTTAGTCAATCCTCAGGTAGAGCCACTGTCGGTTGTATTCTTGGTTTTGGTTTGTTTGCCAAAATTTTGTGATCTTCATGCTCTTTTCTTTCCTAAGGCCAATGTCTTTCAATTCCTTGTAATATCCTTGTTGAAATTTTTAGGGTCTTTAGGTCAAAATCCATGTCAAAATGCAAAACCTCAAAACCCTAGGTCCTGTTCTAAGCCAAAATGAGAAAAAACCCTAAAATGTTCATCATGCTTCTATTTTGGTGTTACCTTTTTGAAACAACTTAAGTCATGTGTTTAATACATATTCACATAGTCATGTGATCTTAACAGCATATTCCTTTTTGTTTCAAGACTTGGCGATTAACTATTGTCAGGATGTCTCTCAAAGAAATAGAATATTCCTTTTGTTTTGTGAGACTTGGCAGAGCCCTTCAGTTGTGAAGTCTCCAAATAAAGAAACATGTCATCAATTAGCAAAAGGGCCCAATGATGAGTCACAGTGTCACGTGAATTATCCAGTTGTTAGTGAATTTTTATGAGACTTGGCGATTGCTTCAGATGCGTGGTCTCTGAATTGGCTTGCAGTTATGTAATAATTATAAAGTTCATGGTCGCACAGTCTCTAGAAGAGATGACAGTTAAGTAACAGATGTCAAGACTTCGTGACTAACTGCATATAGTTTGGAATATAAGGTAGTCGGGTGGTCGCTGAATCAGGATGCTGAGTCAGTTTTTATTTAGCTATTCAGAGACAAGCCATGGAAGGAGACACATGTCCAAAGGTGAAAGGATTAAGAGTTTTGTCGCATGATCTCCAAAAGGAAAAAGGCCATTTGGCTATCAGGAGACTAAGTATAAAGTCCTTTCTTGTCACGTAGTCTCCAAATAATATAAAGGTATTGAGAAATATTCAGTGATTTGGTAGAGACATCAGATGGAAAGATGAACAGATCAAACGGTGGTCGTGAAGTCTCTAAATAAAAAGGGCTTAAAGGTAAAAGTGCTCGCAACTTGGGGATGGATATTTGTCGCATAGTCTCTGAATTAAAACCAAAATCCAATGATTGTCACATAGTCTCTGAAAGATTGGTTAATTAACATTTGCAATTAGCGATTAGGCAACTAAGGTTAGTTGTGGGGTATTATAAAGAAGAAGTAACATTTAGTGACCTCGAGATAACTATAAATGACAAAGGTAACTGTCAGTTGTGGAGTCTCTGAATAAATTATGAGTTAAGTTTTTTATCCAGCCACTTTGATTTCTTCAGTCGCATGATCGCCAGAAATAAACCATGGTTAGCCAGGAAAAGAAAATAACATAGTCACTTGGTCTCCAAAATATTTAAGTGTTAAAATAGTTGGGTCAGCAACAAGGAGATAATACATAGTTGCGTAGTCGCTCAATATGAAATTTTAGAAAAGGTGATAGTTGATGACATGACAACAATGAATGATTTGGCATCCAATGACAATCTAGGAAATTGATTACTGTGTAGAAATGGTAGCTAAGATGTATGACAGAGAGCCAATCAAAAGGAGGCATGTCATCTCCTTCAAATTTTATATGATTTTTCTGAAGATACACATATATGAATTTAATTTCCTGTCACACTCATGAACTACGGCTAGGTTTTCAATCAATTTCACAGCATGCTGAATTGAAGACATTATTGATGATTTTTCAAATGATGAGCCCTATACTTGAAATAGTTACCATAAAGGAGTTGATTGAAGGCTCATTTTTAACTTATCTTGCATTCGGAGTTACAAAGAAAAGAAGTGCTAGGTTTTCTGAATTGAGAGAAGAAATTGCTTAAGTTGCAGGATACTCAATTGATTGTCAAGTTTTGAAATTGTTGGGAACAGTGCACATAGAAGAGAAGTGAGCCATAAGAGAAGATTTACTTCAATATCAATAAAGAAAAGAGGATTGAAACAAAGCAAACTTGAGTAGAGTAGTCAGTGTGGCTTCTACCAGTGGGAGGAGCAATGAGATAGATGATGATACTAGAGGAAAAAGGAATTATTCTAATGAATTCCTCAAATTTTTGCTGGGGTCTACACAGAACAAAAGGGAAAATGCAAATGTTCTGACTGATGATTAATACAATATCAAAGATGCTGACACTCCGGGATCAATAGGTTTTTCTCTTTTCAACTATTTCTATAACAATTCTGATAAGGCCATTCCAGTGTCAAACCCTTCGACCTGTGGTCTGGCTAGGTTAATTGTCCCTAACGTCTATATAGATGTAGAGTTTTTCTTAGGTCTTGCTAGTCACTATGATGTCTTTTCCAAAACAATTAATAAAAATGAAGGCACTGCCCTTCTTATCCTGAATAGAAACTCATTCATGCAAGCTTTTGTCTTGTATAGTACCATGTCCACAAAAATTAAAATAAGAAGAGTGGATGATTTAAATAAAAAATAGGAATTACATTGCGCGTTTTCTCTTCTTGCATGTCTCCAATGTAAACAACAATGAATCCTCTTGGAACATCCTTCAGAGGGCAATTATTCTTATTATTCTTATTAACATTAACCTTGTTGCCCTCCTTTCTATGAATAAAGCTGAGACGACAAGACAGTCGGTGGCAGATATTCCATTTGCAATCAGCCATAAAAGATTGATTTGATTGGTAGGTTGAGAGTCCAATGTTCACTCTAATACCACTGGTCAGCATGGGTTGTTCCGTGTGAATCACTTTGGTAAAAAACTGGACCCTGTTTT
Source organism: Thuja plicata (assembly GCA_018584345.1). Taxonomy (NCBI): domain Eukaryota; kingdom Viridiplantae; phylum Streptophyta; class Pinopsida; order Cupressales; family Cupressaceae; genus Thuja; species Thuja plicata. The sequence continues at coordinate 229,468 of MU224173.1, forward strand.
GAACCCATTCTCATTTTCTTTGTCCAAGCTATCACGCGAGTGAATTATGAAATTTGTTTCTTGCATTTGGGGAGAACTGCCAGGCAAATATATAAAACAAAATCCTATCTATGCTCCTACTCCTTCTTATTTGAATTATGTAATGTACAAAATGATGTGGCATCTGAAAGAACTGGCATATTTTAACAATTTAAAACGATCAAACAAGCTATTCTTGGCACTTTTGCTCAAAATATTTTGCAGTGACAACATTTGTCTTCACACTTGCAAGCTGCATTATGTGAAATAGCTTTAGGGCTTCCCCACTCTGTCCATTCTAAACATATCTTGTGATCATCTCAATCCATGAGACAACATATTTTTCAACCATTCCGTCAAACACTTTGAGTGCGCTCTCAATAATCTTGCATTTGGCATACATTGCTACAAATGCATTCTCCACTTGCAAATCCAAATGAAATTTGTTATTAATTATGCCAACATGAATCTCTTAGCCCTGAGTGACCTCTGGTAAGAGCTGAAGAACACTTATGAATGTCATTGTATCTTCCAACTGCTATGTAGAGGATGTGATAACATGGAAGACATACACTCTGTTTGGGGATATGCATTTCAACTTTAGAATATATTTATATTATTTAAATATATTATTATTATAATATACCGTGACTTCCTGATTGTAACAGATGCAAGTTGTAGAGTATGTGTCGTCTACTGCCACTTTCATGCTTACACGGTGATTGTATGCATTATAGCGCTCTATACATATGGTGAACACAAATATGAAAATACAGTCAACTGTGACATGAACATCCACGTTATAGATGTGATCATTCGTCTGCACACTTGAAAAGTGAACTTTATTTATGGTAATAATTTTAAAATAGTGTAAATTTATTTATAGATAGTACACAGTTAATAATATATTTTGATATAATATAAATGATAAAATAGTATATACAACTTTTATATTWTGTTTATATCTAATAATATTATTTATGGAATATATATTAATAMAAATATTTATATTCAATAATGTATAATTCTATTTAATATATATAGTAATAAATTAATTTTCAATACATTTTCAATAAATTTAATAGTTTTAAGATAAAAAATATACAAAATAAAACATATAGAATATTTATTATTTTATTTAATATTAGAGTCAAATGATAAAATATATATATTAAAAATATTAAACTATATTTGTACCTAATAATATATATAATATAGAACATAATCTATGATAATAAATTTATTTCATATATATTAATTTCATAGGTTAAACATACGCTTAATAATATTAGGTCTTAGTGAGTGGATACATTTTTTATTTGAAGCTATTACTTCTCCACTAGGACCTTTGTTACACAAACATCATCATTTGTTGCTCCCAATTGACCTCATGTAATTGATAAATGTAGACAAAAAATATATATTTAGATATTAATTAACATATATAAATAAAATTAAATACGTTTAATTCTTTGTAATTAGAAATAAAATTTAAAAATTTGTTATTATCTAATATTTCTTTGTACGTATCTAAATTAATATTATAAATTAAAATTTCATAATTGAACATAGAACACAAGTTTACTTGTTATTTAAAAAAATTATTCATACCTTCCACTCAACAAAATTTTATTCATCTCATTCAAAATCTTTCAACTTCATCTTGATAAATCAAAAAATCTTATACAATAATAAATATGAAAATTATATTACAATGACAAATTAAAATGTAGAGGAGAAAGCTATATATTTCTTCAAAGTGATGCTGGGAGACTTTTCTAACAAACTAGTAACCCCTATTTAAACAATACTCTTCTGACACAGTTTTTTTAAGATCTTGTTTGCAATATTGATTGTAAAACGAGTTGAAATGTGTGAAATTAATTAGTTCTTTCCTTACTGCAGCATATTCCTCCAGCATTTGTTAAAATTCTCGGAACCCAGATTGGCAAAAATATTATTTTGCAAGGCCCAAATGGACAACGATGTTTGTAACATTATGCGGTACAAGTACGCAACTATAATTTGCATATGGTTGGGGAAAGTTCATACATGATCATGCAATAGAGATAGGAGATTTTATGGTGTTTAAGTATATCTATAGGTCTTATTTCAAAGTTATAGATTTTGAGAGAAGTGGGTGCCAGAAAAATGTTACTAGTTGTCATAGCCCGTTTCCCGTTGCAGAAGTAGTGGCCGAAGAGGGCACGCAAGTCAATTCTTCTGCTCGTTCTCATGGTAGGGAATTACATATCCATTGAGGAATTTTTTACAAAGATATTCAATTCAATTCCATTCCTTGCTATGTAATAATGTATGAACTTACCTTCTTCCAGAATTGCTAAATTAGCACAGGCTGACAAAACACTCACCATGGTAACTATTTTCAGTTTCATATCTTCTAGCACAGGCTGCATTTGCTCAAATCAAGTCAATTCCTTGCTATATAATGATGTATGAACTTACCTTCTTCCAGAATTGCTAAATTAGCATAGGCTGACAAAACACTCACTATGGTAACTATTTCAGGTTTCATATCTTTGTACAGGTTGCATTTGCTCAAAAAATACCTAGGCATCACTGGCAAGACCATTCTAAACATATCCTGCAATCATTGCATTCCATGAAACAACACACATTTTCCAGTTATAGAACCAAATATTCTAATAGAGTAAATGCTCTGAATTGCATGTCACTCAGTCTAAATCAGACAGTAGAGTTTTGCAACCTCGCATCTCAAACATCTTTCCCTGAAACACCAGTAGCATGTAAATTCAAATATGTGTTTGATGCTTTCATAAATATACACACATTGAATGAGCTTACATGTAGTAACCAAATGTTTGATGCATGAAAAATAGTTAAAAACCTAACCGCCATCTGTCCAAATAGCTTACTACCTCTATCTGCAACCTGCATTCCATGCAAACTAGGTGTCTTCTTTGTAATGTCCAAGAGTAGCTTGCGTGTGTTCTCTTGCCTCATAACATCTATAGAGTCTCTGACAATTTGCACACCCATCTTCACCTCCAATTAACGCACATATAGAATAATAATAATTTAATATAAAATTAAAATTTAAAGTTAAAAAATAATAATAAAATATATATTCACAAAAATAGATAAGGTATGTGAATATTGTTTCAATTATTTTACTTAAAAAATATTATAATGAAATTAATATTAAATCATTATGGAGATATGATTATATTATTGTTACTATATATTATTGTTTTTATATTTTTATATTTCCTATTAATCTCTTAAGAAATGTTAAACAAACTTATAGAACTAAATTATTATTATATTTTCATATTTAATAAAAGCAAAAAAAAAAATTAGAACTATATTATTATTAAATTACCATTTCATTATATTTAATATTATATAAACAGGAGATATATGGAGAGAAGCAATGAGAGATAGAGAGGAGCAAGGGGTAGATAGAGAGAGAGAGAGAGAGAGAGAGAGAGAGAGAGAGAGAGAGAGAGAGAGAGAGAGAGAGAGAGAGAGAGAGAGAGAGAGAGGGG
>MU224173.1:233826-245940 GCA_018584345.1 Thuja plicata
GAGAGAGAGAGAGAGAGAGAGAGAGAGAGAGAGAGAGAGAGAGAGAGAGAGAGAGAGAGAGATAAATACCTAAATGACCTTTCCATAACTCTATGACATTCCCATTGCACACTAAGGGTGCAATTGCTAGTTTAATAGTATAGTACAGTTATGTAGTAGTATTGAAAAGTTTCATTTTTAGATAAACTATACTACTGCTCGGTTGCATTGAATTTCACATGTGGTATTCTTCCTTTATTTAATAGTATACTATAGTTATGTCAATAGTGTTGAAAAGTTTCTTTTTAATTGTGAAATTATTTTTTAGACTTACTATTTTCTATATAAGTTATTGTGTATTATGTGAATTTGTTTACTGTCAGTTTTAAAGAGAAAATAAATATTTTTATTTCAATTGGTATTATTATTACTTGTCGGTAGGTTAAGTACTATTGTATAAATTTATGGATTTTTAGTGTTAACTGGTGATTAAAATAATTTTTCTGCACCAATTACAATTCACCAAAATTTAAATTTAGTTATATATTTTTTTTTTATAGTATAAATGGAAATATTTTAAGCTTTTAAATTTTTAAAATGAGTTTTTGAATATATGATTGGTTAATTTGGCTTGAGCCTTATACATAGAATTTTAGGAACCATAAATTATTTTATTGCTTCCTCTATATTCCATCATCTTCATTTGCGCTTTTACAATCAGTGATACTGCACAATACTACTATCAGGATTAGTCAAACTCATTGACCGATGTTCATGAGTAGTGGTTCACACGAACCCATCTCTGATGAAATTGAATGAAACACTTAGCAATTGTTGCATCTAGGTGATTCTCACAAAGATGAAGCACCAAGACTTTCCGGGAGGTCACCCATCCCTGTACTACTCTAGCTCGAGTGCGCTTAACTACAAAGTTTCCTCCATGGTTAAACCCACTCTTCTTTCGACACCACAATTTAAAAAATTTAACATGTGGTCAAATTTAAATATTTATTTGGATGTTTGAAGGTCTTTGAAGTTTTATCAGTGTTAATTTTTTACCCTTTAAAAGTTTTATTTAGAGTTTTGATTAACATTTCTATTTTTAAACTAAAAATTATATTATATGTACTTAATTTAACGTATAAGTGGCAACTTTTTAGTAACAAATATTTATATAAAAACTATTATGTGAATTTATTTTTCTTATAATTATTACATTATTCATTACAAAATTAATTTCGATGGTGTAGCCAGAGGTAATCCAGGTACCTCTGGGTGTGGTTGTATAGCACGAGATTATGAAGGCAACACAGTGGCTATTGCTGCAAGGAGGCTTCATGACGGGGCTAACACCGAGGCAAAATGTGAAGTTTCAAAAGAAGCTATCTTACTAGGAGTGAAGATGGGTTTTCAGAAGGTGCACTTGGAAGGAGATTCTAAAATCATCATTAATGGGATTAAGAAAGGCAGATTGGAATCATGGCATCTAGATAAACACATTCAACAGATACGGTGTTTTATGTTGAGTTTCAAATATTTCTAGATTTCCCATGTCTATAGGGAGGCAAATGTGGTGGTTGATACTTTGGCCAACTTGGGAGAAAATAGCCCCCATGGGAAACATAACGAAATTTTTGAAGACTTCGGTCTTCTCAAGTTGGATTAACTTGAGCTCGATCTTCTTTCACATACTTGCATACACTGAAGGAGGGATGTTTTAATTATTTCCCCTACTTTATATCCATGATATTGCAATGTATCACACACATTTAGACCGCACGAAGGAAATAATTTATTGGCGTGTCTCCAGAACTTTCTTGGGAAGGAATTAAACTTGGAAAAGGCCTCGGTACAACACACATAGCGCAGGGTTTTCAACAAAGAAAAAATCATGGAGGCTAATTTTGCTTTGGAATCAAGCAACCAGACACAAGCATACAAAGGGAACGTCTTGGCTCGGCGATTGAGACACATTTTTCTTTCTGAAGGCCAGGCCTTCATGAGCTCAATCATGGATTTCTTTGGCCCGAAATACCTAGATGATTACTGGAGAAGGAGGTCAAACCTGGATATTTCCTCACTTTTTTTTTCTTTGGCCCTGTCGGTGGGAGACTCGAAGGAAGAGGTCCAACAAGTTGTGGAAGCCTGCATTGATCCACAGTGGCTGGTGGGGCTTGAAGAAATTTTAAACAGGGCTGAGCTGGGTGTTGGGCTGCACATGGGACCAGACCCATGGAGGAAAATTGGATGAGGAGAGATGCCTCTACAACCCCTAATCATGTGGTCATCTGCTACCCCAAGGGAGGTCCATATGCCAAAGGCCACTAAGGCATGGCAAAATTTAATCAATCTGCTATAGGAGTTTTTGGAGGAGCAGGAGGATAGAAATAAGGTGTCCACAAAGATGAAACCCATCAAAAGTGTGTGACCACCTGGCAAGCCTTTGAGGCACCAACTGAGAAAAGGCAGAGGTGCTATGATGGGGGCTCATGCAAGTGCAGACATATGGGTGGATACATCACTCCTTGGGGAGGAGGACACACGAGCTGCTGGTCGACACCGGTCCTCAGCTGTAGATGATTGATCCATCCTGAATTTCACCAAGGAAGAAGCCGACTCCTGGCTCAAAAAGTAATAAGGTGGGGTGGTTATGCGGTGAGAGTTTCTCCATGGTTTTTTGACTCTGTGTTGTGTTGTATCGGGGGTTTGATGTTCTGATACATCTTTTTGAGTAAAGGGGTTTAATTACCATAGAATATTTCCCCAATTTTTGTATGTTCTTTTCTTTGGGATGTTTATATCCCTTTGTCCCTTAGCACTATTGTGTAAGTCTAGATGTCGGGTAGGCAAGTTGTGGGTTTGTAATATGGCATCCATCCGAAAAACTGGCCTTATGATGTACTCCTTATCTTTTATCAATATAAACACTGAAAATGTTACCAATCAAAAAAAAATTATACAATTTTATATTCAATAGAATTATATTTTATATCATATAATAAATTTTATTAAAATTATGTTTTTATTATAATTACAATTAATTACTAAATTAAAAGGCAAGTATTGATGTGGCAGTTGTCTTGACATGTAATGCTCTATATTGATACATCTACATAATCTTTCATGAACTCTTGTAATAAATTATTATTGTTATAATTTTCTACATCAGATTTTTATAAATTTTATTAAGTTAATTGACATTTGGAATGGTAAAAGAGACCTCATCATAGCCAGTACTATCAAGTAAATAAGTTTAAACAAAAAAATTATTGTTTACTTTGTCTTACAAATGGGTTTTATGAAAACTTATCTTGAGTATAAAATAAATAAATATATGTCATTATCCTACTAAGACATATATGTCTGTTAAATAATTTTGTTAATATTGACATCTTATAATATAATTTAATTATACACTATTTTTTAAAATGAGATATTTAATTTAAATATATAATTTTATTCTATATTATAAAAATATATATAATTAAATTACAATTACAATCTATATTTTATTCATAATATAGATTTAATATTAAAATTAAATTCGTTAATATACAATACTAGTTTGGATTCATAATTGAAAAAATGGCAGAACATAATCAAAATAGCAAAATAAAGCAGTCATTACGCCCTAAACTTGCGCATAAATGGCTAAACGCTATCTCGCCTAATGACATGCAATGGAATCATAGGTTCTCAAACTTTTTCAAGCAGACTAATGACTCCCTGGCTGGATGAGCCCAATGGGAAAATCACAGTCGGTACTCACACATATCTTTATTGAAAGACCCTCAGGTGAATCATTCCATGAATATTACTATGATAAATGATCTAGACGCCCATTTTTTTTAATCTTTGATAGAACTAGGTATGCAATCTAGGAAAAACCCTACCAAAATAGGAATTCACCGAACCCTAATATCAGAGACATTCGTCTAAATAATCAAACCCTAAAACATACCCCACCTAGAATTTCCTCTAGGACATCACTACAAAGAAATATAGTAACTGAGAATGATTGGCTTCCGGCTCATTAACAAAATGCACAGAGATTTAAGCACTATAAAATAGGAGTAATAGTCAAACTAAAAACCTACAAAAAATTAATTTTGTGCTATCCACCTATATTTAATTTAGGCATCTTTAGATAGGAAATAGCATAGAGAAAGTGAGAGCAGAGACCTACACTCCACCACATACATGAAATCCAACAGACACATTAAACTCTAAAAATCAAGTTAGAGGAATGGCTCTTTCTTCACATAATACACAAAAGAATCTTTTTGATAGAGTATACTCTCTATCGCACCAAAGATTCAAAAAATTAATTAACCTTAATAGCTATACAGAAGACCTAGCCATCAAAGGTAACATTACTTTCACAAATGGCTTGAGGAATCATTGTGTAGTTTCAGGGATTTACGAAAATGGTATGGTCATGGGCCAGAAGATAAAAACATTAGAGTATGGATTAACAAAACCCTCAGGGGACAGGTAAGTATGGCTTCTCTAAATAATAATTTATTTTTATTGGAATGCAGAGATGTATCTATTAAACATAGATTATTATCTAATGAACATATGTATTATTTAGGGCACGAGTTTAAATTTATAGAATGGATGCCAAATTTTAAATGTAGCATGTTTGATAGCATCTTTGTACCTAAATGGATAAAAATCCTGAATATGCCTATGTAACTTATACATAGTAAAATTATTTCACGAATTGGAGGAAGCCTAGGAAGAATGGTAGGTTTAGAACTTAATCTTCTCAATTCATAAGATGTTAAAATATTGATACAAACAGATGTTAGGAAATTCCCTTCCATGCAACATCAAATTTGAAGCAAACCAAATAACATATCAGTTTAGACTAGAAAACTTCTATGGAAATATTTTCCATAAAATTTGGCTCAATCCTCACAATGATATATAGAATAATATAATAAATTATATTACTGACGGTAAGGATTTTTTTAAAAGGGATATTTATATTGTCCCATCTCCAAATTATGCCCTCATTGAAGAAGGGGAAGTATGTATGTATCCCATATTTCCACAATCTATGGATATCACTCCTGGAGTAACCTTTCTGGATAGGGGTGGTTTTGCAATTAATAATGTATCATATTGCAACAAGAAAACAAAGGATAATTTGACTCTAGATGAGTGCAGATTTGAGACCCTACATAAAATGAATGTGAATCATGAAGAAAGGTTTTTAGAAAAACAATCCGAGAATAAAACAAACAATAATGGAATCATTGAACTCTGTAAAAATGTAGAAGTCTTGATAGATAGAAAATATATAAGTAGGAAGAAGTAGAACTTTGGGAAAACTATTAAAATCCCAATAATAAAAATTCAAAAACCTCGGGTCAAGAAACAAGGTATGCCAGATTTACATGTTATGATGCATTATAAGGATCCAATACTTATCAATGAAGATTTGATCGATACATCTGAAGAGGAAACTAGTGATATAGAGGAAAATAATAGACAAAAAATTAAATGGATAAAAAAATAATGGAATTATCTATAAAAACATAACAGTAGAAGATATTCTCCAATACCAAAATGATGAGAAAGTGAAAACATCGAGCGAGAGTGAAATAGGCAAGATTTCTCTCCTAAATAATGACAAATATGAAATAAAATATGAATGTAACCAAAAAAGGTATCTTAAACCTAAGCCATTACAATTTATCCCTCAATAGATAGAGGATGATACTGGAGTAAGTAATCAGGAAGAACAAGGTATCCTTAATATAGACAGTAGATTTTAGGAAGATCTAGATTAGAGTGAAATAGGAGATATTAATGATTTCTTAGGACTTAATGATGATTCTGAGGATATGGTCATTCTAAAAGTTATCAATTCAATGCGTGAAGGAAACCTTGACATGACCTCTAATATGATTAAGGAAGTCAAGGGCAGTAAGGATAGGAAACTAGGCATAGCTCTCTCCTCTGTCGGAAAGGAGAATCTTGATTATCCAAAACAAACAATTAAAAGGGGGAGGAAATCCCTTAAAGAATTAAGACAAAAGGATGGATCATCTTTAGGACAGGTCAAAATCATGTCTATTCTAAATGTAGGGAAGGGGAAGAACCTTCCCAAGGTGCCATGAAAATAATTTCATGGAATGTTAGGGGTTTAAATTCCCCTAACAAACAACACCTTCTTAAGAGTAATCTAACTTCTCTAGAGGCACATCTTTATTTAATACAAGAATCTAAACTAGGAGTAGAGGGGTACACTAATCTAAGTCAAAAATTAGGAATATGGGAAGTTAAAGGAGTGGATTCGATAGGTGCATCTGGAGGACTTGCCTTTATTGGAATCCAAGGTTTGTCTCACCAAATTTCTTGGCCCCTAACTCTCAATAGATGGCAGCTAAGATCAAGAACTTTAGTAGTAGTTTAGAATTTATTATTATCAATATATATGGACCAAAGTTCCTTCATGAAAAAAGAATAGTATAGAAGGAAATTGAAACTTTCATTCAAAATTACCCAAATATAAATTTTTTTCAGGAGGGGACTTTAACTCTATCTTAGACATAAGAGAGAAATCGGGGGGGTGGTTCCAAGAGTATTACTCAAACAATGATAGAATTTAAAGAGTGGATACAAATTATCAATAGAATGGATATTCCCTTAGATAATGGCACATATACTTGGTCAATAGGAGAATAAGTTCTGAACTAATCACTGAGAAACTAGAGAGATTTTTTCATATTGGGGACTCAACAAAATTAAAGGTAAATCTTAAAGCTAATATTGTTGTACATTCAAAATTAGATCATTACCTAATTAAATTAAACCTAGAGGAATATTTAGCACCCAAAAAGAATCCATTCAAATTCAAAAAAATGTGGCTTAAAGATGAAGAGTGCATGCTTAAAATAGAAGAATGGTGGAAGGAAAAAAGCTTTAAGGGATCTAAAACCTTTATTTTAAATGCAAAAATCAAACATCTAAAACATAGATTAACAGAATGGAACAAAGCTCATTTGGAAATATATTTGAACAAAAGGAAGAAATAGAGAAAGACATAAAAGAATTAAATGAGGTTATCCTTAGAGATGGGATGAATATAGAAATATATAATGAGGTAAAAAAATTGTTAAGTAGTTATGAGGATATATTGACAAAAGAGGAATCATAATAGAAACAAAGATCTAGAGAAGTATGGTTAACCAAAGGAGACAAAAATACCAAATTCTTTCATAACAGCTCTAAATCCAAATGAAACTTTAACAAGATAACAAACATCAAAAAAGATGATGGTTCCACACTCAAAAATATAGAGAGAATTGTGGAAGAAGTAGTTAATTAGTTTGAAGAATGTTAAATAATTTGGAAGGTTCGAACATAATGGCCCAAACTGAGATTCTAAAAAATATTCACAGTATTACTACTAAGTAACATAAAAAAATATGAAACGCTAAATTGACCAAAGATGAAGTGGAAAATGCATTGAAACATCTTTATCCTAACAAATCCCCTAGGCCCGGTGGGTTTCCAGATTATTTTTATCAACGATGTTGGAAATTTATAGGGGATGAAGTTGTCTCGGCATTAGAGGGTATGAGAAACTCAGGTAGGATACTCCAAGAGATAAGTAGTACCTTTATAGAATTAATACCAAAAAAGGTTAATCCGGGAAGTTTGGATGATTACAAACCCATATCCTTATGCAATACAGTATATAAGCTATTAACTAAAACTTTGGCAAATAGGCTTAAAATGTTCCTGCCTATGCTCATTTTGGAAGAAAAATATGGATTTATTCCTGGTAGGTCCATACTAGAAGGGGTGATTATAGATCAAGAAGTCATACATACCATCTAACATAACCATAATCCCAGCATGCTTATAAAATTTGATATAAGAAAAGCCTCTGATAAGGTAGATTGGAGATTTTTGTGCAAATGTCTAGAATCCTTTGGTTTTTATAGGCAATGGATTAACTTAATATTTGAATGCATTTCAGGGAAAAAAAATTCTATTATGGTGAATGGTAACCCTATTGGTTTTTTTTAATATTACACAGGGTATCAGACAAGGTGATCCCCTATCCCCCTTTCTCTTTGTCATTATGGCAGAAGCCCTAGGAAGAACATGAACTTGATATGTGGTATCAAGGTAACTAAGGAAGTGGAGGCATGCACTCATCAAAAATTTGTTGATGGTAACCTCCTCTTTGGTAAGGATAATGTTATGGAAGCTAAAGCAATTAGGAATATACTAAATTTGTATTCAACTACCTCTGGTCAACAAATAAATCAAGACAAATCTGAAAACTATTTTTTAAACACTTCTAGAGATGACCAACAAAGAATATGTAGGCTTCTAGAACATAAAAAGGCAAATTTCCATGCAAATACTTGGGGCTTCCCATGGATAAGGGCAGCATATCAACAAACTTATGGAGTAACGTGTTAGATAATATTGATAAAAAAGCTAAAACATTGAAAGGGAAATGGTTAACAAGCGCCGGGAAAACTACTGTGATCAAATCTTTTCTCTTTGCTATTCCTATTTATCAAATGATGTGTCTAAGTATGCCGAGAGGAATAGAAAAGGAAATCAATTAAAAAAATAAAAAACTTTTTCTGGCAAGGATCTAATGACAAAAATAGATTATTTTTAATTGTGTGGGAAAAGATATGTAAACCATTGGAGGAAGGAGGGTTGAATGTAAAGAATATCAAATAACAAAACATGGCTTTAGGAGCTAAATTAGTTTGGAAAATGTATAGAGATCCAGAGGCCAAGTGGGCTAAAATCCTTAGATTCAAATACTTAGATGGAATAGACCCTTTGAGTATCTTTAGGCATTAATCTCCTCCCAGAGGATCAAGGATTTAGAATTTCATACTGGAATGCCAAAATGTTATTACAGATATTATTACTTGGGATATTGGGAATGGTAGCGGGGCCTTATTTTGGGAGGATTCATGGAATGCATGTCCACCTCTTAGTACTATTCTTAATAATGATCCATAAATTGAGTTGGTTAAACATGAGAGGGGTGTATATGTGAAGGATTGTATAGAGATAGATGATAATAACCCAGCCTTGGGTTGGAAGTGGAAATCCTTCAACGAACTTGGAACATCTAAAACTTTTAAGAATAAAGTTAAACAGGCTATTAAGAATAGGAAATTTAACCCATCAAAGGTTCCAGATAGGATAATATGGGCTAAATCCAAAAATGGGGAATATAGCACAAAATGTTGTTAAAACTCTTTGGATAAAGTAGAACAAACCCAGACAACCCTACCTATTAAATTGTGCTGGAGTAAACAGTGCTTTCCCAAGGCTAGAATGCTTACATGAGCTGTAGTTCAGCACAATATTTTGACAATGGATTGGTTTCAAAAAATAGGGTATAATGGACCCTCGAGGTGTGTTTTCTATGAGAAAGAGTGTGAGTCTATAAATCATCTCTTTACCAATTGTGATTACTCATACAAGTGTTGGACATGGTTGGCCAATAAGTTAAGGTGGAAAACTTCATTTCCTAACAAGCTAGTGGATATCCTCACATCGTGGCCAGGAAGAATGGACTTTGGTTTGTATGGGAAGATATGGAATATAGCACCTTCCATAATGATATGGGAATTATGGAAGGAGAGGAATAGAAGGATCTTTAAAGATTAAAAAAATAGACATAGACCAACTATTAAATAAAATTGAAGCAAGTCCAGTAGAGGTAGTGAACAATCGTAATATGATAGGTAGGAGAGATATGGTTTTTTCACACTATGATGAGAAAATTTATAAATTATGGTATGGATTAAAGATTCCTCCCTTTATATGCCAAAAAAATGTGAATAAGGAAGATTTGAGGCATAACTGCATGTGGAGACCACCCACAAATGGATGGTTCAAATTAAACTTTGATGGGGCCTCTAAAGGAAACCCAGGTAGAGCAGGAGCGGGATGCTGCATTCATGATGAGTCTGGGAAATTGATTGCATCCAAATTAGTGTTCTTAGGAATGGCAACAAACAATGAGGCTGAAGGTAGTGCCTTGATAGAAGGATTATTGATGTACAAGAGTCTAAATTTAGATAAAATAGAGATAGAAGGAGACTCATCATTGATTATTAATGCCATCAGAGTGAGTAGTACACAAAATTGGAAACTTAATGGGTTGATTAAGAGGGATTTAAACATATTAGCATTATTCAAACAATATACTATTAATCATACCTATAGAGAGGGTAACCAAAAAACTGATCTTTTAGCCAACAGTGGGGCGGAGTGTAGGAATGAAGAAATTAAAGTGGAAACAATCCAAGAAGTATAAGTATAAAATTTAAGAGGGATAAAGAATAGAGGAATATAGATCTAATATGGAAGAAAATCCTTAGGGATAAGAATACATGAATCATTGATACAAAGAAAAACGATAATTATTAAGGCAATGGATAAGAAAGGGTATGTTTTGTCTTGTAGTAAGGATTAGGAATAAACTGAATAAGGCATAAAAGGATATAATTAAAGCGATGGATAGGAATCAACAGGAATGTAGAAGACCAACCATTTCATTTCTATATTAGAAATAATGAGGGATAATCTTTTGAAAGGTTATATAAGGAATTTAGGTATCAATATGAGATAAGGCTAGCAAGTAAGAAGACTAATGGCTACAACAATAAATTTGAGATGCACTAAATCACAGCTAACCTTCGATGGGAGGATAACCCTTAAAAGGATTTAAAAAATGATGCTTGCTACCTATGATATAACTGTTAGAGCTGTATATATTATTCTAGGTAGTGAATACATTGAAATGATAATAGTCACAGAGTAAACACAGACATCCCAGCAATGTTTATTGCCTCAGCTCTACATGCAAATTCTGATATTCGGGATATTGGGAGGTTGTGTAGGAAAATTTTTAAAAGGAAATATCTGGTTGACCTTGGTAAGGTAATTGCAAGCATTAGAGATGATTTAACAATCCCTAGATCAAGAGATTATCAGCAGTACAGGGGAATTGATAGAAGCATTCCATCTTTCCCCATAATGATGATTGACGACAAAAATAAGTATATTGTAGAGCTACCAGCCATAAGAAGGAATCTACATTTTCTGTTTACCCTCATGCATATCAAAACCACCTGAGAACTAGAGTGGTTCGATAAACTTGTAATAGAGGATGAAGTGAGATTGTGTATTCATTGTGATGAAATGTATGAAGAAGAGTAAATAATAAATAAATTTTTGACTAATCCTGTTATACTGTCACTCCAGAAATTAAAAAAAACTGCATTTATAATGGGAAAATAAATAATCATTTATGATTTAACAAATATATAGAATATATGTATGTGTTAATGTGAGACATTACTACATATTCATATATAGATATGTTTTAATATAGGCGGGAAGTTATAAATGGTTCTTATTTTCTCATTATGAATGACAGTTGTAAGCAACACAAATATAAGCATGTATATTTAGAATAAGCGAAGCAAAAGAGTAAGTGATAAAAAGAAATAATGAGGAAAAAAGAATAATGATTTAGGTAGTAATCATGTGATGCAGGAACATCTTGGGTCTTGGTTAATCCTACTCAACAAAAAATATGTTTACTACATTCCTTAGTTTGTTCTTTATTGCTCGGTTTTTGTTGCTCGGTCATGCTTGTTGCTATTTCTCGGCTCTTCTTTGGCTGAGTTCTATGTTGCTTGGTCATGCCTATTTGATGTCGAATGTGGACCTCTCTTATTCAACACAAACGCAACATAGTCATTACACAATCAAGAAACTCACAAAAACAAACATGGATTGTTTGTTCTGCAAGCGTGATTGAAGCGACCTGTTGCCTCCTAATTAGGAGTGATTGCTGCAATTTACCCTCAGAACGAGAGCCAACAACCTGACCTTCTCTAATACGGATGATTTTAAAGTGAAAGTGTGTGAATGATAGCCATCAAATGTGAGAAATATGCAACTAGATATGAGCAAAATGCTGCTATTCTATGAAAAAGAGAGCTTGAAATCTTTGAAGTGTATGCTCTTTTAAGCTAGAATTGATTAAAAAATTGAAATTATAAGCTCTAGAACATAAATTGTTAGCTTCTACAAAATAAATGATAAATCAAAGCTACA
>MU224173.1:293136-304714 GCA_018584345.1 Thuja plicata
CATTGGCCCAAAACTCTTACACCCTCTTACACCTTCTTACAAGATCCTTCACATGTGTACTTTAAGTACACTTTGACCTATCACATCCAAATTTGCTCACACATGTGTGAGCAAAGTGGGCCTCTTGTATGGCTTATGTGTCCCTCGTGTGGCACCTATGTGGATGCCACATGAGCTCCACCTCACCCAAACCCTCTCTCTCCTCCAAAAACTCTATAAATAGAGGCCTTTTCCAAGAGCAAAACATCTTCATTTTATGCATTGTTATCATGCTAAAATAGTTCTAGAATTCTTAGTTCATGCTATTGCATTGTTAAATCTAGATATTACATGCTAGGATAATGGTGAATGAATCTAGTTTCTAGTTTTCATGTAATCTTGCATAACATCTTAGTATTAGTTGCATTTTCATTTCTATCATTTGATAGAGGCTTGAGACAAGTTTTCCCATACTTGTTCTTGAGTTCTTTATCCATCATTAGATTGCATTTTAGTTTGCTTTCAAACAATCAAATAGTGGGATTTTGATATTGTGTTGGGAGAGCACACCCATGCACCTCTCTAAGAGAAAATCAACAAGGTCTTGGGTGCCCTTGTTCAGCTCATTGGAGGTTGTAATGAAAGTCTTCTTGTTTTTAGTAGTAAGCTTGAGATATGCATAATATTGTTATTTAATGTTTATCTCTAACGTTTGCATGTCTGAGTGTGCTCCCAACAGGTTAGGTTTCATTACATACATTTTGGCACGCCCGGTGGGACCCACGTCCCTATTTTTCTAACGGTTTTTGCAAATTTTTTCTTGGATCGGATAATTTTAACGCAGACCCGTCTACGCTCTAGAGTCGCCGTCTCCGCAGATTGCCGTCTCCACAACTCGGCCATCTACGCAGATCACCGTCTGCACATAAAATCCACCGTCTCCGCCTGCCTAAAAGTGACTTTTTAAACTGTGTTTTTAAATTGAATTTTATTAATTTTAAGTCTTTTAGCTCTCGGGTTTCTGACAGACACAGACTTTTTAAGAGTTAAATGCTGTCAAAATTAATAAAAAAGTTGTTTTTCAGTTTTAATAAGTCTGCTTGTTTCATATAAAAATCTGACTATTTGTTTTCTGTCATCTACACAGGTATCCAGCCGTATCCGCAGATCATCGTCTGTGTAGATCACCATCTGTGCAGATCGCCGTCTGTGAAACTTCACCGTCTGTGCATGTTTCTGAAACTTATATTTTTTAACACATTTTTATACTCCAAACTACTAACAAGTGCATACAGGTTTTGTTATTTGTGTTTTTAAAAGATATTAATGAACTTGTATGATTAAACACTTGTTTTGGAATGTATGATGAATAAAATGAACCTCATCAAATCTTGAATGCTTAAGGGAATAAACTTCACAAACTCTTGAATGACTTAAAGTAAATCAAACACACCTTTACAAGCTTTTTGTTTGCTGAGTAGGAAAGGAATTGAACTTGAATGGTTAATCACATTATTGTGTCTTTTTCTTAGGTAGAAAATACTTAGTTGCTTTAATAAGGTTCAATTTGGGAAATGAACTCTTCTTGGTGTGTTTGAAGAAGTGTTTTTCAACACTTCTTTCGAGCTTATTTGTCATTAGATAGAAACCCTTAACATAAGTGATGCTATGATTAAGTTATAGCCGTATCCTCTCCCCTCACCTTCGTAGATCTTGGGTGAAGAGAAAGCTTAGCTTAATCAAGCCTCTAGAGAGGCCTGTCTAGAGGGAGTGCTTCCCCTTTAGAAGACGGCCTCAAACTGGTAATCCCTTCAGCCGGTATAGAAATAAGATGTGACCCAAAGGTCTGCTTTATCCCTTCAAGCTCAGGCGGGTCATGTTTAATGGTAGTCCATACTGAGTGAATATCCCTCAACATACTGGCATGGTTGAACTAGAGACTTAAGTGTCTCACGCCGTATAAACTGATTGCGGGGATGCCACAAAACCTTACTAGAAACCATAAAGTAGTAGCCTACCTGGTTCACCTCCAAACGGTGACTTATTATAGTGCAAGGGGAGGGAAGAATCTCCCTTCAATATTCTCGTCATACGTGTCCCAGGGTATTGTGTTGCGAAAGAGATCTTCGTAGCACGGTGACAATACCTGGCAAAAGGCAAAAATATGGGCGCCCTTCCGGGGGTGACATGCTGTGTGAGCTGAAGGACTACCAAGCAATGGGCCTATAATATTTCATGTGAAGCCAAATTCCTTAGGTAGTTACTGCTTGAACTGTCTTTCGATGTGCTAGACCTAGTAAAAACATAAGTGGTTTGAAAGAATCACTTGAACATACACAATCAGAATATTGGAAAGCTAGAAATAAATCCCTTAATGTCACAAGTGATTGTATCCCTCAAGGTTTCTTTGTCCCTTGTTGGATTATTTTGAGACGCGTGTCTGTTATTTTCTAACTTGCTTGTGGTTGAAATCAATTCTTGCGCCCATCGAACAAATTGCCCAAAATCAGACTGAATATCAAAAATCTGCCTAGAATTTCAACACACTGCCTTAGTCTCAATCGGCCATCTCCGTTCTGGATCCACTATCTGTGCAGATTACCGTCTGCACAGATCACCGTCTGCAAAGACTGCCATCTACGTCTGAGACTGCCGTCTCCGCTTGAAAATAGTGACCTTCAAAAATTGACCAAAATAATTGAAATTTGACCATCTGCCGGACCCTGAAACCATTTGTTCTAAATCATTCATCCATTTGACCAAAATTGATTTTTCCATGACATGACCAATTTTAAGAAGCACAAGAAGGTCAAACTTCCTAAATCTTCAGTCCTTAGAGAGCAAAAGGAAACCACCCGTAAATCCAAAGTTTTCCAACACATCACAACATCTATCAAATAGGGTATTGAACACCGTGAGAAGCTTGATAAAATCATTTACAACAACACCATTTGTAAATTCATGGCCAAATTTTTACTCAATAGATCTTTTATCACTCTTGAACAATATGATTAGGAAACACCTGACTTTTGGATCATTCTTCCACTTCTTTTTTCATCATCATCATTCTTCCTTTGGAGCATTAGATCAAAATCAAATCAAATCCTTAGGTTGAAAGACCTTAATCAGAGTATTGTGAACCTTCATCCTCAAAAAAACACAATATTGCTTGTAGATCATCAGTCCATCTCAAGTAATTTAAATCCCTTAGTGATATCCCATTTTTCTTGAGATCACAAGTCCATCTTCAAGTAGAATAGATATTGCTTTAAATTCTTTGTGTTTGTATCATCATAAGGTTAACATGCTTAGGTTTTGTCTCAAAAACCTTTAAATCAATCAACCCAATCAACTCAAATCAATCAAATCAATCATCAATCAACCAATCAATCAATCAATCAAATCCAATCCAATAAAATCAAAGATCTTTTCTCTAATTCATCTTCCACATTTCCTTGTCTTTCATTCTTCTACCATTGTATGGTTGTCACTCGATCCCAAGCCAGAAACATGAGGAGAACAACATCCAACACTAATCGTGAAGAGAATCCATTTCCCACACATTACTTTCATTGAAGTGGGGTACAAGCTGAGGAAGTGGCTGAAGAAACCAAACTAGTAGACAAGGATGAAAGGCCCAATCAAGTGATTGACTTCCTTAGAGACCCTTATAATTTGGAAATGGTTGAAAAGGCCATAATGCATAACTATGATGAGATATTTCTGAATCTCATCCATAATGGTGTCACAGTTCCTGAAGACTTTGATGAAACCCTTCTTACCAGAAAAGTCACTAAAGCCACTACCACCACTTCAGCAGCCATGGCTTCTACTTCAAATGCTACATCATCATGTGACACTGGTAAAAGACCTGCTAGCGAACCTCCTACATCAATAACAATATTAGCACCTGTATCAACAACCATATCAATACCCCAGTTAACACGTGAACAAATCCAATAAATTATAAGTGCTTTACCAAACAATACTACACACCATAGCACTTAAATGACAACAACTCAAGGAGCAAGTGCTAATGTCAACAACATAGGGCAAGTTTCCATGCCCTTGACCTCCTTATTTCAAAAAATGGGGGCAAAGACATCTACAAATAATACATCACAAGCTTATCAATATATACCTCCTTCGATGATTGGTATGACCTCCATGGGATTTTTAGCTGGACACTTTGGAGGAGGTGGAGGTCATGTACCCCCGTTTTTCACACAAAGTACCCCAGATGTCAGCCAACAAATCAATGAGCTCAAAAGTATTGTACAAGGTTTACAAAATGGGGGCAAGAAGGAGTTTTCTTTTGAAGAAATTTGTCCCTACCCATTTGACAAGTCTATCACAATGCAACCATTCCCACCAAACTTTGAGATTCCAAAATTTGAAAAATATAAGGTAGAAACATGTCCTCTCCAACATCTCAAGGAATTTTATATTGCATGTCAAGAGGTTGCTTATAATGAGAACTATTTGAAAAGACTTTTCACTAGAAGTCTTGGAGGCGTAGCCTTGGAATGGTTCATGGCTCTTCCTTATGGGTCAATTTCTACCTTCTCTGACCTTGCAGAGAAGTTTGTTGGACAATATTCGTATAACATTAAGCATCAGGCAACACTCCATGATTTGTGTAACACTAAACAAAAGAATGGAGAAACCTTTGCTATTTTCTTACAATGATGGAGACATATTGCAAATCGCATGCCATGGAAGATACCTGATAATCACTTAATTAACATCTTCACAAAGAATTTAATCCCTGAGATGTCCTTCCAAATGAAGATGGCTTCACCTGATACCTTTGAAGCCCTTTTCAAGAAGGGAAAAGACATTGAAGATGGCCTTTTGTAGAGAGGTACCATCGAACATTATACTCCTTCTAATAATGATAGATTGAAATTTTGGAGTAAGAACAAAGGAGTTGTCAATGATGGAGTGACTGATGCCAAGCACGTTCAAAATGTTCAAGCGTCCAACAACACCAATCAAAACAATCACAATAATAATCAGAATCAAAATGAGTAGTGCAATAACAACAACAATCAGAATCAGAATCAGCCCAATCAGAACAATCAGAATCAAAACAATCAGAATAATCAGCAACCATGTAATCAATCATTCTTGTTCCCGTGCAACAATTATAACAACAACAATAACAATAACAATGACAATTGACAACGCCGATAATTCACAGCTTTAGCAGAGCCTTTAGATGTGATCTTCAAACAACTCGCAGATCAAGGAATGATAGTTTACCCAAATACTCAACCTTTTGATGAGAACCAACCTAAACCTATTTGGTATAGAGAGAATGAATATTGTGATTGTCATCGCATCAAGGGACATGATACCAAGAAATGCATGAAGCTCAGACACTTTGTGCAAGATCTCATTAAGGATGGGAAAATTGAGGTTGAGGGTCAGAATGCGTCCTCATCTAATGCGAAACTCAAGGTCTATAATCAACCTTTCCCACCTCATAATCAAAACAATGCATCAAATTTCATTCCCTATGATTATTCTACCAATACCATTACAGGCCATGATCAGACATGTGGAATTCTAGATAAAAATGATATCTTTGGTTTTGATTCCCTTTGTGGCCACATTGAAGAAGTTGACACGCATGTTAATACCATAAAACTCAAGGCTGTTGATTGTAATGCTACTACATGAAGACCCAGAGTCATTGTTCAAGCTGCTGATAGACCTTCTACATCTGCAAATCCACCAGTTGCACCATCTATTGCCGCTTGACCTGCCTCACATTTTGATTTTTTGGCCCAATTACGAAAGACACCTGCACAGATATCCATTCTAGATCTCTTGAAACATCACCAATCCACAAAGAAGTCCTTGATAAAGCTCTAAACGAGTCCCATGTTCCCGAAAATATTAATGCTGCACAATTCAAAGCCATGATATTGAACCTAGCCGTGCAAGAACATCTGGTTTTCACTGATAAAGATTTTAGTGGTCCTGATTCTCATCATAATAAATCCCTCCATATAGAAGGTAAAATCCACTCCACAAGAGTCAAAAGAATCCTTATAGATGGTGGATCTGGCCTAAATTTGTGCACATTGAAAATGATTCGTAACATTGGTCTTTCTGAGGACCTCATTGATAAAGACAAGAGAATTAAAATAAAAGCTTATGATGATAGAGAACGAGAAAGCAAGGGGATGATCACATTGCCCTTACAAGTAGGCCCAGCCCTGATTGAAACTATTTTCCATGTACTAGATCTTGATTTACCTTATAACATCTTGCTAGGACGTCCATGGATACACACTATCAAAGGTGTACCCTCTACCTATCATCAGTGTCTGAAGTTCCCACATCATGGTAGAGAAGTCACAATTCCAAGAGATCCTAAGCCCTTTCAATATTACAAGAGATTGGAAGGCAAACAAGCTAATTACTGTTTGTTGAATGAATTTGGTCGACATTCCAATCAAGAACCCCCTGGTTCAGAAAAGACATCTAAAACATCAATTGAGGAAACTAAAGGAAAAGAAAAGGTTACTGAGGACGAAGCTACTAAAGACAAACCTTCCTCATATGAAGCAAAAGCAACATTCACAGACCAAGGTATGGGAGAGTATAAGTTTGAAAGTGCCTTATGTGTTGGGCAACTCCCCTTGTCTCCAAAGTATTATGGGAAACCATCACAATTACCCCTTTCCAAAGATAAAACACTTGTGCATTGCAAGTCAACTATTTTTGAACATTGGGGGCCTTTGTCAGATGAACACATGGAATATAGCGTCCTTGATTGGCTCTATAATGATGAAGAAGAACAACCTGTGACTTTCCCCAAAGGAAAGTATCCTAAAGTTACTCCCATTATTAAAAATATGGGATATCATGGTACCGGTCTTGGAGCTAATGAAACAGGAAAGAAGAAAATCATAACAGCTAATGGCTATCCTAAAGGACATGGATTGGGTTCCGTAGAAACTAAGACTAACTTCTCTAAGGATTATTGTCTAGCTACCTCTGATTCAGACACTGAGAAAGATTTCTTCGAAATCCCTTTCCAATACATTGAAGATGACCTAACCGATAATCACCGTGTCCTCACTATTACCCAAGCTGACCTTTTGTCCCCTCATTTACCCCTCACCAACCCTGAATTAATTGACTGGGATCAGCAAGACTCATCACCAGCTTTGGATATATGTGATTCAGATGAGGCAGTTTTAGCCCTCTTTGGACTTAAAGATCTTCGAGAACATGAACATCATACACACTACAGTGAACAAGCCTACTTTGGTAGCCAAGTCAACTCTCTCAGTCGCAAAAATGAAAATGAAAATAAAAATAAAAAAAATGAAAATACATCCTCTGGTGAAAACCTCTCGCAGGCACCTAAGGATGAAGAAAAAGAAAAAATAAAGTATGATTCCTCTAGTGAAAACCTTTCTGAGGAGCTAGAGGAGGGAGAGATTGACTTGCCATTTATATCATCATAAGTAGAAGTGTCATCTATGATCATTGAAGATACCATTCCAGTCAACCTTGGAACAGAAGAAAATCCACAAATCACTTACATTGCAACTTCTCTCAGTGATCAAGAAAAGAAAGACATGATAGCATTTTTACATAAGCACAAAGTCAAATTTGCCTAGACGTACAAAGACATGCCTGGGCTTGATACAGATCTGATTATGCATCATCTTGCGGTAAATCCAAATGCAAAACCTGTCAAACAGAAGTTGCGCAAGATGCATCCTCAAGTTGCATTAGTAGTCAAAGTAGAACTTCAGAAGATGCTGGATGCCGAAGTAATCAGACCAATTGACTATCTTGAATGGGTTTCTAATATTGTACCAGTAGGTAAGCCTGCTAGGGGCATTCGTATCTGCACTAATTTTAGAGACCTCAACCTTGCATGTCCCAAGGATGATTTTCCACTACCTAATATTGACATTATAGTGGATTTGATGGCAGGACATGAAATGTTATCACTTATGGATGGCTTCTCAGGTTATAATCAGATTAGGATAGCACTAGAAGACCAGCACAAGACTACATTAACAACACCTTAGGGCACTTTTTGTTATCAAGTGATGCCTTTTGGTCTTAAAAATACAGGAGCTACTTATCAACGAGCAATGACTACTATCTTTCATGACCTTTTGCATGTTATCATGGAAGATTATGTGGATGATCTTTTAGGAAAATCCAAAATAAGGGAATCTCACATTCTTGTCCTTACTACCATCTTTGAGTGACTAGAGAAATATATGCTTAGGCTGAATCCCAAAAAGTGTGTCTTCGGGGTACAATCTGGTAAGCTGTTGGGATACATTGTGTCACGCCGTAGAATAGAAGTGGATCCAAAGAAAGTGAAAGCAATTCTGGAAATGCCACCACCCAAAACATTGAAGCAATTACATAGTTTGCAAGGCAAATTACAATCAATCAAAAGGTTCATGTCATAGCTGGCTAACAAAGTGCATCCGTTCTCCCATCTTCTACGTAAGAATGTCAAGTTTCAATGGGATTGTTTGTGTCAAAATGCATTTGAGAAACTGAAATCTTATCTAGCTAATCCACCAGTATTGGTGCCACCTGTTGCTGGTTGTCCTCTGATTTTGTATATATCTACTACAAAGGTTGCTTTGGGAGCCCTCCTGGCACAATTAGATGATATCAGTAAACAGCGAGCAATTTACTATCTCAATAGAACTCTCATTGGCTATGAGTTGAATTATTCCCTAATTGAAAAAGCATGTTTGGCTGTTGTTTTCTGTACATAGAAGATACGTCATTATAGGCTTAATCATAAAATTTATCTTGTTGCTAAAATTGATCCACTCAAGTATCTCTTGGCACGCGCTGCTCTTACTGGACGTACAACAAAATTGGTTATGATTCTTAGTGAGTTTGACATTGTTTATGTGGATCGAAAGGCCATCAAAGGACAAGTGATTGCAGATCAGTTAGCTGAAGCACCTATTGATGGTAAACATCCTCTCATCATAGATTTCCCAAATGAATCAGTTTTAAATCTTGCCCCAAGTTCACCATGGAAGCTGTATTTTGATGGATCCTTTACTCAGAAAGGATCAGGGGCAGGAATTTTATTTGTTACACCAAAATGGGATCTTATTCCTAAATCTTTCAAGTTACAATTTCCTTGTACCAATAATATTGCAGAATATGAAGCTCTTGTACTTGGACTTTGACAGGCCATACAATTGCAGATCCTCACATTATTGGTGCTTGGTGATTCACAATTGGTGATCAAACAAGTTATGGATGAATATCAAACAAAGGATGACAAGTTGCTTCCTTACCGCCGAATAGTTGAAGATCTCAAGACACATTTTACTGACCTAACATTTCAATAGATTCCTCACGCCAACAACAAAGCAGCAGATGCTATGGCAACAATTGGGTCTCTAATCAATATGCCAGAACACAGTGCATGGTGTGAGTTTCTTGTTGAGAATCTTACAGTCCCTGCCTATGAAATGCCAAATTTTGAAATGGTGTGTGAAATTGTTGATCCTAATTCCCCGTGGTACCAAGAGATATATTCCTATTTGCGTGATGACATACCCCACTTACTTTAACGCCTAATCAACGCAAAACCTTCATTCGCCAAACTTCCTGATACAAGATCCTCATTCATACTCTTTACTGAAAGCATTTCAATGGAACTCTTTTAAGGTGTCTGAATTTAGATGAAGCACAAATGTCCCTAGAGGAGGTACATCAAGTAATCTGCGGGGCTCATTCTAGTGGACTTACGTTGGCCAAGAAGTTGTTACGCACTAGATATTACTGGCCTACTATGGAGCAAGATGCATACAACTATGTGAAGAAGTGTGTACCTTATCAGTAGCATGGCGATTTGATACACGCTCCCTCCCAAGCACTCCAACCCACCATCACTCCTTGGCCCTTTTCATGTTGGGGTCTCGACCTTGTTGGCCAAATTTTTCCTAATTCATCCAATGGCCATAAATACATCCTAGCTGCTACAGAGTACTTTACCAAGTGGGTTGAAGTTGTTCCTCTCACCTACACTACTGGAAAATAGATTTTGAAGTTTATCCTGAACTATCTTATCTGTCGCTATGGCATTCCTTAGGACATTGTTATTGATAATGGAGGACCTTTCAAGAACAAAGATGTCACAGAGCTATGTAGGAAGTTCAGCATTACCCACCATACTTCTTCCAAGTACTTTCCATAAAGCAACGGTCAAGCTGAGGCTACGAATAAAAACATTCTCAGAATCCTCAAGAAGACAGTTGATGAAGCTGGCCGTGATTGGCACCTTCGTCTCAATTCTGCCTTTGGGCTTACCGCACCTCCATTTGAACCCCCATGGGAGCCACTCCCTTTGCCCTTATTTATGGTACTGAGGCTATTCTACCCATCAAAATTGAGCTCCCTTCCCTCAGAGTCTCTCTGAAGAATCTATTGTTCAAAGAAAAATATAGAGTTGCCTGCTTGCAAGAGCTGGAACTCCTTGATGAGAGACACCTCAATGCCCTAGACCACCTCTACATTTTTCAAAATTGCCTTCGCCTTCAGTTCAATAAAAGGATCAAACCTTGTCAGTTTGAGGTTGGTGATCTTGTCCTGCAGCATAACATGAAGAACCTCCAGAACAAAGAAAATAAAGGGAAGTTTGAACCTAATTGGTTGGGTCCCTTCATTGTTACAGCAAAGTATGGTTTTAGCGCCTATCAGATTGCATCTCCAGAGGGAGATCCACTCCCTGATCGTGTAAATATTATACATCTCAAGCACTTCTATGCTTGATCAGTCAGTAGTCCGTTGTACAGCATAAATTGTTCAGAAAAATTCAAAAAAATAAAAAAAGTAGAAAAATTCAAAAAAATTAGAAAAGCGAAAATTCCAAAAACATTCGGAATACTCAAAAAAGAAAAAAAATTAGAAAATATCAAAAAATCATAAAAAAAATAAAAGCTTGAAAAGAAACAAAAAAATCAAAAAGAGAAAGAGAAAAATCCGTCCATATGTGAAAACCACTTCGGTGGTGCAATGGATAATTACCATGGTGAAAACCTATTTCAGGCGCCATGCGTAGTCAGATCCACCATCAATTTCTACCATTTGTCTATACCACTTACATTACCTTTTTATAATAAGTGTCGCTACCCATATTTATGCAGGTAGTCCTTTGACCATTCTCTCGCTTCCACAATAATGATTCTCGTATGACTGAGCTTACCGAATCATGAAACCGAGCTTTGTTCTAGACACAGTGATCACAAATGTTTTACATTAAATCAGCAGAACGATTGACTTTCCTAATGATCATTCTATTCACCAATAATTGCCAGTGAATTTCCATTTTCTATCAATCCAATCTTTAGCCCATCAGGATGAATCCTTCCGGTGTCGACTGTTTTATCAATCATCCCATCAAATCATTCATGGAAAGAACTTTTGGACTAAATGACCACTTGGTTAGGATGCCTTTTTATTGATTTTATCTTGTGTTTTACTAGGTCCTTATCGTGACAGCCTCGATCTTCTATGTCTTGGTTCGTTATGGTGAGTATCTAGTGAAATACGTATCTTTTGTGGTATGATCTGC
>MU224173.1:351265-364614 GCA_018584345.1 Thuja plicata
TGTTTATCATGTACTAGTTGTTAGACATCTTGGCTCAATATTTTATATTTGAGACAACTTTGATATTTTTTTATTATATTTACGTATATACTCTTTAGATAAATTCAACATCTTACATATATATTTTGACATTGCATACTTTTAATATGATGTTTTTTTGACATTATAAAATTTAATATGATATTTTTTTGGCATTATAAAATTTAATATGATGTTTTTTTGGCATTAGTTCAA
Organism: Thuja plicata; assembly: GCA_018584345.1. Lineage (NCBI taxonomy): Eukaryota > Viridiplantae > Streptophyta > Pinopsida > Cupressales > Cupressaceae > Thuja > Thuja plicata. The sequence continues at coordinate 351,500 of MU224173.1, forward strand.
GTTTAATATGATGTTTTTTTGACATTATAAAATTTTTGCTATTTAAAATACTTTTCATTTTATGACTAAATAAATGATTAAATATATGACTAAATTAATGACTACTTCAATGACTAAATATATGTCTAAATATATGACTAAATATACGACTCAATAAATGACTCAATAAATGACTAAATATACGACTAAATTAATGACTAAATATATGACCAAATATACAACCAAATATATGACCAAATATCCGACTAAATATACTACTAAATAAATGACTAAATAAATGACTGAATAAATGACTAAATTAACCAAATATATGACTAAAAATATGACTAAATAAATGACTAGATTAACCAATTATACGACCAAATATATATGACCAAATAAATGACTAAATAAACTACTAAATTAATGACGAAATTAACCAAATATATGACCAAATATATGACTAAATATATGACTAAATTAACGACTAAATAGCTAAATAAATGACCAAATCAATGACTAAATTAATGACCAAATCAATGACCAAATCAATGACTAAATTAATGACCAAATAAACTACCAAATGACCAAATAAATGATTAAATATATGACCAAATCAATGATCAAATAAATGACTAAAATAGTTTAGTCATAAATTTGGTCGCGAGATAAATGACCGGCAATAAACTACCAGTGGTCATGTGACCAAATTTGGTCATTTATCTACAATTTTTGGTAGTTTATTTGGTCATATATTACTGTTTTTGTACTAGTGTCTTAGCACCATTTCATCGACTGGGCCCTTTTGGTAAGCAAAAATCTCTCCAATGCCCTAAATAGAGATAAACATAAAAATGAGTTCTACATGTCTTCGGTCCTATTATATATATTGGCTACAATTCAAATTTGGCTAGTGCTTTCTAGATTAGATGAATTCCCAGAGGATGTTAAGAGTTATGAATTCTTCCCCTATTTGCAATTACATAACAGTTATGCTGAGTATCTCAAAGTTAATGATGCATTCATAATGAGACTATGCAGGGAGCTACAAGGTTACCTAGAAAGGATATTTTCTCTTGAAGCCATGGTGTTTATTAGCCAGTTTGGGTGCTACTTTATTCAATTTGCAGATTTCTCATATATTTGTTTTGCAAGATTTGATGACTTCACTTTGAAGCTGCCCAGATATCCTGATTACATGATCATGCTAGTTGAAATGATGAGGCAAGAAGTCCAAGTGAATTTGATCTATGTTGATGTTAAGAAGAAAGGCTATGATTTCCCAATGACCATTGGAGCTTACAGTTGTGCATCTAGGTCTGAGGCATAGAATGTTATGAAAACATTCTCAAAAAGGTTCCAATTGGAGACATATGATGTTTTGCAGCCGTAATATGATCCTATGAATTATGCCTGAGATCGCCTACAAATGAGTCATGCTACCCATCACATTGATGATATTGAAGACTATTGGGCCAATTGAAAGGATGACTTAGAGAGCAGAGAAAGATTCTATGCAAGGTTAACTATTGAACAAATCAAAAAGTTCAAAGTTAACATTGCAGTTGAGGGGCTAGAAGATGATGGCCAACATATGTATGATAATACATATTTAGAAAAGATAAATCTCATCCCTATAAGTTTTGAACCCATGCTAGGTTAAGCCATCAGTAACTTGCAGACCTTGATTGGTGGGATCTATAAAAGGATAGACCAATGGCTCGAATGGATGGCGGGTAGAAGGAAGAGGTCAGAAAGGAAGCCTCCTTCTCAATGAAATCCTAGAAAGGAGACTTTGAACATTCCCACAAGATCCTCAGCAAAAACCTCAACTGTGGCTAAAGGATTAGTTCATCCAGCGGGTGGAGGAGATGAACCTCCTGAGAAAGAGATCCCACTAGAGAAGAAATGTGGAGAGAGCCTGCTTTTGGACATCGGTTCAACTAAAGAAGAAGTCTCCAAGGACCTGACCAAGTCTATAGTTGAGCTCACTAAAGGTGTATTACAAAAACAATCAGTCAAGGATAGTGTTGTGGATACATAAGTCGACACCTCAATTCAAGATACTTTAAGGCGAGGATCCCCTATTATAGTAGATGTGGGTGAAGATAGCTCTAGTACTTTAGCCACAAAATTGAATGAGGGGTTTGGGAAGAAAAAAGAAGGTACTCAACTCATTAGATTAGTCTCCTCCTCTCCTACTTTGGTGAACCCATTTACTTATAGACCCAAAGCTACTCACCCGGTCATTAGGAAGTTGTTCATAGAAAAATTGGTCTCTTCTTCCAAAGTTAATAGTGTTGAGTCTTGGATAGAGAACACTCTAGAATGAAAAAGGAAGAGAGCAGAGGAAGGGACATCCAGAAAAGATACTCTTTCACGGGCCTTACAACCCAACACCAGTGTGAGTAAAGTGAAGAAATTAAAGACAATGTCTACACTAGGCTGAGATCCTAAAACTGTGTTAGAATAGTCCCAAAGGTTAATTGAGAAGGGGGGGGGGTGAATCAATTATCTGTAACTTCAGTTATTTTTAATTCTATAACTTTAGAATACAACAAAGTAAATTTTTAATCAGATAACACAGTACTCAACACACAATTTGATTACGGGGAAACCAAATGGTAAAAACCCCAGTGGGAATTAGCACCCACAATAAACTATACTTGTTTGTAGTAATCCCTGTTAGAAGATATTTCAACCCTGTTAGGAGTTGAAAAATACAATACAATAAGTATAGTGACCCGATTAAGGGTCGGACCCTGTTAGGAATATTTTACAAATAACCATGTTAGGGGTGGTGGACTCACTATCCAAAAGCTCACTGCTTGATGGTGAAGGCTACAACCTTCTAAATAATAGATATGAACTATATCTGATAATGAACTATAGAGTAAACCTACTATCTTGATTATTTCTAGTGTATTGCAATCTTTCACTTCTTCTTCACATAGACTCTTGATGAATGAACCAACTCTGATGATCTGCTCTGTACATCTTTCTTATCTTTTTGTATCATTCACACTTAGCATGACACCTTTGACTTGTTATAAGTATCTTCCTAATAGTAAGAGATCATGGGACCTATAAGACAACTCTTCATAACATTTTTTTCATCTCTACTAAGCACACAAGCATAATTATAACCGCGCAAGTATAAACCAAATAGATGCGACGCTTCACTAAGTCAGCCTCACCAATTTAACTCTAACTTTGCAATCTTCTTGAAAAACGTTTGGCACCTTTGAATTAATATCATCAGATCATAACTAAACATGAAAATACACACACATATATAGAAGATAGGCGCAACTCAAGAAACATGAAATATATGTTGGCCCTAAACTGTTACACTTCCAGAACTGTAACTGCCAATATCAGAATTATATAACTTTACTGAAACATCATATATGGGTCTGTGTGTATGAACATAACATTATAAATATTTCAACAACATGTATCTATCCATGCAAGTCTCCATATCAACATTATGATAAGTACATACATAATTACTACTATGTATTATATGTTGTCATCAATGACAAACATACAATAAATCAACTGCTCAGAATCAAATCTCCAACAATCTCCCCCTTTGACATTGATGGAAACATATGATACCAAAAACATCCTCTGTTCATGGTGTACTCTTTATTTTACAATCTTCTCAATATCCTCATCAAAGATTTCTCTAAACTGTTGTAGTTACTCTATCTGTGTTTTTGTTCCATCTATATACTCCCCCAGAGTATATGCTCCCCCTTAGCACATACTCCTCTTTACTATATACTCCCCCTTTGACATCAATGGCAAAGGGTGCCATAGTCCTTTAGGCACAGGTACTACTCTAGAAGTAGTGTAGTCAACCATTCATTAGTCACTTAATGAATGGTGTCTTTGCTACTTCTTCTAAACAGACTTAGGAGAGGGAATTACTCCCAAATTCTCTTTGAAATACTCAAAAGTATCCTTTGATAAGGGCTTTGTGAAAATATCTGCTAGCTATTCTTTGGTGTTCACATAGTCCAATTTAACTTCTTTGTCTGCAACTTTTTCTCTTAAGAAATGGTACTTGATCTCTATGTGTTTCATCTTTGCGTGCATCACAGGGTTCTTGGACATGTTGATAGTGCTAGTATTATCACAATGAATTATAATAGGATAACCAACTTGAATGCCAGTCTTTAACCATCTGCTTGATCCAAACCATAGTTGAACAATTTAGTGTTGTTGCAACATATTTAGTTTCTGCTGTTGACTGAGAAATACAGTTCTACTTCTTTCTTATCCAAGAAACCAACCTATCTCTAAGGAATACTGCTCCTCTAGAAGTGCTCTTCCTGTCATCAATACAACCTACCCAATCTGGATCTATATACACATGAAGCTTTACATTCTCTAATTTAGGATACCATAAGCCATAGTCTATAGTTCCCTTTAGATATCTGAATATCCTCTTGATTGCCATTAGGTGACTCTGCTTGGGTTTAGCTGCAAATCTTCCAACAATTCCAACTACATTAGATATGTCAGGTCTAGATTGAGCTAGATAAATGAGTTTACTAATCATATATTTGTGCAATGTCTTATCAACTGCTGTGGAGTCATCATCTTTTGAGAGCTTGCTTCCTGTTATCATGGGAGTGCATACTAGTTTACAATCATCCATCTAAAAAGTCTTCAGTATTTCCTTCACATATTTAGATTGATTAATGAATATACCTTTATCTGTTTGCTTTACATTTAGTCCCAAAAATTATTTTATAGTACCAATCATACTCATTTCAAATTCATTCTACATTTCTTTTGCAAATGCTTTACTAAGCTTGTCATTACCCCCAAAGATAATGTCATCAACAAATATAGCAACTAACAATAATCCATCTGGTGTGTCTCTTGTAAATAAGTTATAATCTTCTGCTCCTTTCTTGAATCAAATATTGGTAAGATAACCATCAAGTCTCTCATACCAAGCTCTTGGGGCCTGTTTAAGACCATAGAGTGCTTTCTTCAATTTGCATACCATGTCTGGTTCATCTGAAAGACTAAATCCTTTAGGCAATTCAATGTAGACATCTTCATTCAAATCACCATTTAAAAAATCTGATTTTACATCCATTTGATAAACTTTAAAGTCTTTGACTGTTTCATATGCCAAAAAAAACTTAATGGCTTCTAGTCTGCTCACAGGGGAAAATGTATCAGTGTAGTCTATTCCTTCTCTCTGCACATATCACTTGCAAACCAATCTTGCTTTGTTTCTTACTACTATACCATTTTCATTCATCTTATTTCTGAATACCCACTTTGTTCCAATCACATTTTTGTTACTGGGTCTAGGGACCAATTCCCATTTATCATTTTTAAATATCTGATCTAATTCTTCTTTCATTGCATTCTTCCAATCAGAATTATTACAAGCATCTTCAACACTTAAGGATTGAATCTGTGAAAGTAAACATACCTCTTCATCCATTGCTAGACCTTTTGCTTTAGATCTGGTCAAAACACTGCTGCTCTAATCTACAATGATGTCATCTTTAGAGTGGTATCTAGATGTGAATTTTGGAACTTTAGGTGTGTCTTCTTCTTCTGTAATCTGTGATTCTTCTCTGCTTGATTCAGGGTCATTGCATGAGACATCAATGTAATCAAACATTTCTTCAATAATAGTATCTTTGCTGCTAGGTCTAGATTCATCCTCAATCATAGGTGCATATTCGTAGTATCTTTCTTGAACCATAAATTTTTCATCAATCTTAACATGCATGCTTTCAATTATCTTCTTTAATCTCAAATTGAAACATCTATATTCTTTTCTTTTAGTAGAATAACCAAGGAAAATACCTTCAGCACTTCTACCATCAAACTTACCAACACCATCATCTCTCTTGATGTAGCACTTTTGCCAAAGATTCTGAAATACTTTACTGTAGGTACATTGCCAAACCAAAGTTCATAGGATGTCTTATCCACGCCTAGCCTTAATTGGGTTCTATTGATAGTTTATATTGTTGTGTTCACTGCATCTCTCCAATAGGTGTGCACAAATTTTCTTTCAATCATCATAATTTGTGTTGTATCAAGTATGATCCTATTTCTCCTTTCTGTAATCCCATTCTGCTAAGGGGTTCTAGGTGCACTCAACTATCTTTTAATATCATGTTCTTCACAATAATCATAAAACTGATCAGAGGTGAACTCTCCTCTGTCTGATCTCAAACATTTAAGTTTCAATCCGGATTCATTCTCAACTTTAGCTTTGAATATTTTGAATTTCTCAAAGGCTTCAGACTTCTCCTTTAAGAACACAACCCACATCATCCTAGAAAAATCATCAACAAACAAAATTAAGTACCTCTCTTCGTAGTATGATCTTGTTTGGGTAGGACCACACAAATCTATATGTACCAAGTCCAATTTTTTTTCAGCTAAGTTTTTCTTGCTTCTGAAGGAACTCCTTACATGCTTTCCCATAACACATTCCCTGCATATTGTGTCAACTGGTCTTGCAATACTTGGTAGGTCTCTAATTGCCTTAACATTGCTGATCTTTACTATATTATCAAAATTGATATGACAAAGTCTCTTGTGTCATAACCAATTGTCATCCACCTTTGCAACAAAACAACTTATATCAGAATTAAGCTGAAAAATATTACCTTTTGTTTTGGAGCCTGATGCAATCATATCTCCATCCTTTTTGTTAATGATGCACTTGTTTTCCTTGAACTCAAAGTGATAGCCTTTGTCAAGTAGCTGTCCAACACTCAGTAAGTTATGATGTAATACATCAATATATAGAACATCATCTATCTTATTCTTTCCATCCAAAGTGATAGAACCTCTGCCTATGATAGGTTTAGGAGTGTTATCTCCAAATCTAACCATACCACCTTTGTACTTTTCTAACTAAACAAATCTATCTTTGTCACCTATCATATGATGAGAGCATCCACTATCAATGATCTAATCAGTTCTGATGTCTACTTTGGAAATTAGGGCTAGCTCTTGTTCTTCCTTTTCATCTGCAATGTCCATTTCCTCAAGCAACCTTTCCATATCTCTAAGGGAAACAAATCCAATTTCATCTTCTCCTGAATCTTCATCGGTTACACCTTCTTTAGCATGATAACATTCCTTCTTATATTTGGGTTTGTAATTAGATCTGAACTTCTTGACTCTTGTGGGACACTTAGATGCAAAGTGACCTATCTTATTACATGAAAAACATTTGAATGGAAGTTGTCCTTCATATTTTACTTTTCCTTTCTTTTCTCTTCTAGCAATCATAGCAATGATTTCTTCAAGTTCTTCATCAACTTCTTATTTCTCATTATGACTAGGGATGTGTAAGGATTTCTTACCATGGACTGAGGCTTTGAAAGTTGTTTCACTTTTAGGTTCTGTCTTCAATCTTGATATCTCAAATGTAGAGATTTTGCAGATTAGAGTCTCTTTCTTTAAGTTTTGTGAGAATTGCATAATTTCCTCTAGAATACTGATTTTGTTTTCATATTCTGATGTCAAAGTAGTTAGCAACTTGTCCATTATATCTTCTTCTGATATTTCACCACCATCGTTTCTGATTCCACACACTTCTTCATTTATCCTTTGACTGTAAGCTCTAATGTTCTCTTCAGATAACATCTCAAGACTATTGTATTTCTTCTTCCATGTCTTCCTACATGCATTCTTTTCTTGAACATCTCCTTCAAACATATCTTCTAAATACTTCCATATGGTATATGCTCTATCAATCTTCTTGATTTCAAAAAATTCACTATCAGATAAGGCGTTGATTAGGGCTTCTTTGGAAATTGCATTATGTGTAAATATATCCTTTTGTCTGTTAGTAGCATCATCCTTTGCAAGGTATTTCAGAGATGGAATTTCAACCTCTTGTTTGGCAATTTCAAAGATCTCAAATCCAATACACTATAGATGTGTTATCATTTTTTTTTTCAATCCAAATAATTTTCTCCATCAAACTTAGGGCTTTCTTTTCTGAAGTAAGACATCTGATCTACCTTAAGCTATTAGGCTTCTTCTCCAAGGCACTTGGCTCTGATACCAATTGTTAGAATAGTCCCAAAGGATCACTGAGAGGGGGGGTGAATTAGTTATCCATAACTTTAGTTCTTTTTACTTCTATAACTTTAGAATACAACAAAGTAAATGCTTAATTAGATAACACATACTCAACACACAATTTGATTACAGGGAAACCAAATGGTAAAAATCCCAGTGGGAATTAGCACCCACAATAAAATATACTTGTTTGTAGTAATCCCTGCTAGAAGATATTTCAACCTTGTTAGGAGTTGTACAATACAATTCAATAAGTATAGTGACCTGGTTAAGGGTCAGACCCCGTTAGGAGTCTTTTACAAATAACCCTGTTAGGGGTGGTGGACTCACTGTCCAAAAGCTCACTTCTTGATGGTGAAGGCTAAAACCTTCTGAATAACATATATGCACTATATCTAATGATGAACTATAGAGTAGACCTGCTATCTTGATCACTTCTAGTGTATTGCAATCTTTCACTTCTTCTTCACATAGACTCTTGATGAATGAACCAACTCTGATGATCTACTCTGTACATCTTTCTTATCTTTTCATATCATTCACACTTAGCATGACACATTTGACTTTCTATAAGTATCTTCCTCATAGTATGAGATCATGGGACCTATAAGAAAACTCTTCATAACATTCTTGTCAGCTTTACTAAGCACACAAGCATAATTATAACCACGCAAGTATAAACCAAATAGACACGATGCTTCATTGAGTCGGCCTCACCAATTTAACTCTAGCTTTGTAATCTTCTTGAAACACGTTTGGCACCTTTGAATTAATATCATCAGCTCATAACTAAACATGAATATACAAACGCATATATAGAAGATAGGTGCAACTCAAGAAACATAAAATATATGTCAGCCCTAAATCGTTACACTTCCAGAACTGTAACTGCCAATAACAAAATTACATAACTTTACTGAAACATCATATCTGGGTCTTCGTGTATGAACATAACATAATAAAAATTTCAACAACATGTATCTATCCACACAAGTCTCCATATCAACATTCTGATAAGTACATATAGAATTACTACTGTGTATTATATGTTGTCATCAATGACAAACATACAATCAATCAACTGCTCAGAATCAAATCTCCAACAAACTAGGCATTTCACTATGGAAGTAGCCAAGCCTAGGAAGGAGAGAATATTCAAGGACAGGAATTCCTCTGATTTTCAGTTGCATTCATTTGATATGGGGTTGGCTCTTCATGACACCAAGGTGGATTGGTGGAAGTCTACCAATGTAGTGATTGAAGAAGAGCTCAAAGACCTCAAGATTGCTAAAGTGCAACTCAAAGAAGAAGTTAATGAGTTGACAAATTTCATTAGGTAGATCATCACTCCAATCACAAGTGTTCCCAGTGCTCAAATCATTTTCGATCCCAATGGTCTAGAGAATCAAGCTATCATTGCCAAGTTGTAAGAGGATAGGCATTTTGGGGAAATTGGTAGGAAATGGATCAAGAGAATTAGGTCTGAAGTGCTTGTGGTTGTTGAGAAGGTAGGTGATACTCTCCTAAAGTTAGAAAAGGAGAGACATAACATTGACCAGAACTTGCAGACTCTCATGGCGGAAAGAGTGAAGTGTCAAGAATGCATACTAATGCTGCATGTAGCAGTGAAGATGAAGACTAAGGAGGCAATAAAGGCCAAGATATTGTAGAAAGGAGATGAGCCTTTGATTAAATGGATCAAAAATATAGAATTTAAGATTGAGATGAACATCCAAGCTGAAGCAGGGTTGCAGTAGACAGATGTCAAAATTAAAGAGGAGAAGAACAAAAATTTTAAACTCCTTCAAGGTCTCTACATAGAATCACAGACAAGTGGTCATGGAAAGGAAAAGATTGGAGTGACCAACATGCATAAATCCTTCTCTGAATATGTGGACAATCTAGCAGAGCAGTCTTCTTCCCGCCTGGTTAAAGTACCAGATCTCCAGCAATTGAGTGGATGTTTCTACAAGGCTATGGAGGAGGTGAAGGATTGGATAAACATTGTCAAAGTTCTATCCAAAGATCATTCTTGGTGGCTCATCAGATATACCAATGTCCACATCAATAGGCATAAAGAGCTCATCCCAATCATTACAACTATCACTGCCTATAGGGATAAATTAGACAAGGGGAAGAAAGTTGAAGCATAGATAGATTCCCTCTGTTGGAAACACTGACAGGGGGGTGAATTAGTGTTTAACTAATTATTCTATTTTAACAACTTTAAACATAAATCATTTATATAACACTTGAAGCTTAACACAAGATCACATAACACATAATATGATTATGAAAAAATCTTGATTAGAGGAAAACCCTGTTGGGAATTAGTACCCAGAACTATGCACTAGTATAATGAACCTGTTAAAGTTCCTTTACCCTGTTAGGAGCAGTCTTTACAATGAAAGTACAATGGCCTAGTTAAGGGCCTAACCTTGTTAGGAGTCTTTTAAAAATACCCCTATTAGGGGTGAGGAAACACTATCTAGGAGCTCACTGCTCAATGAGAAAGAAGGCTACAACCTCCTAAGAATAGATATGCACTATATCCAAAAGTGAACAGCTGTATGTGACACATATGTTTGATAAGTTCCAGTTATGCGCTTATCCTCTTAGATTCTTTAAGGGCTCTATCTCATACTGACATCTTCATACTTATCTTCTATATATCTTCTCTAATTATTTCATCGACACTTCAAATATATTTTTACATTGCATATATATATATATGTTTATGCTTGAATAGACGTGACTATAAACAAGACCTTAGTCAGCCCAAAAAAAACATTCACAATGCTTCCAAACAAATTGGCTTAATCTTGTTTAAAACAATGTTTAATGCATGATTACAAACTTATTACAATAGGTGCTTGGCTTTTACAAAACAAAAGATTACACACTAATCAAAAACCTGAAGTTGGCTCCATACTCTGTATTCTAAACTGCTAGTGTACTTGTTCTTTTTGTAACTTATCTGTACTATCATTCCATACTATGCATGTATAGGGTAAGAATTAAAACATATCAGAGAGCTTATGTATGAAGGCACTTATTTTGAATCGGTCGTACGCATGTGCACTGGTGCTCTGATCATCTATGTATCTCTATTCTATATTGTCTTCTATACTTAGTCAATTTTCAATGCTAAGTTTTCTATCAAAACTTCATATGACTTTGTTTCCATAATGAAAACACAAAATAAGTCATATACTCCCTGGGAGTTAAATTTCCAACAATCTCCCCCTTTTTCATTAATGGAAACAAAGGAATCTGGCCAAGTTACTCAAAATTGACTTACACCAAAAAACTGTATGTTATCTTCCTTTAACATATACTATATCATAATACATGCACTACTCCACATACATACTCATATTTCTTGAATAAATTACTCCCCGTTTGACATTAATGACAAAGGTGTCAAAAGTGTAAGTCTCTAGATACTTACTCCATATATACATCTGGATATGTTATCTGCAGATTCTTCATCTCTTGCTGCCAGAATACCTTTAGTGCATCAATTGTTTGTAGATGGGCGCATAAGGCATATGTAAGCTTTTCCATCTTTGTCAAATCCATGCTTGGTCCTTGATCATAGGTAGCAATGGTTCCATCAATCTATTTAATATTCTCATCCAGAACTGCAAAGGAGGGTGCTAGTGCATTTCTTAGTTTAGTCCGCCTGATCCTTATCTTATTGATCTCCATTTTAGCTTTTTCTATCTTATTCAATTGACCTTGATAGATATTGTTGCATATGTTCATGTCTTTCATGGATGTTTCAACTGATTTTCTAACACTTTCAACCAAGATATCTGCCTCTTATATCTTTTCGATATGTTCTGAGGTGAATTTCTCTCTGTCCATGCAGTTTGCTACTATATTTCTGCCTTTGACTACAAGTTCTTTCAACATAGACTGACCAATCTTTAATGAATTTAAATCTAAGGAAAAATTCCTTACCAGTTCATTCAATCTTTCCTTTTTGTACTCATCTTCTACAATTCTAGTAGCTGAGTCTACTAAGCTTGTAAAATATGCTTTGAAGCTTGTTAGAATGCTATCTACATCATCAAATGACTAAATTTTAGCTACTTTCTTGTCCACAGACACTAGGTCCTTCAGAATGTTCACTGATTCCAAAAAGAGAGGGTTTCTCATAAATTTTTTTTCTTTGGTTTTTTCTAGGGCTAGGGCGCTGATCTTGATCAGGTCTTCTTCTCCCCATGCATCTAAACTTGTTGAGTCGGGAGTTAAACTTGACAATAATGAGTTTGATAGTTGAATGGATGGTGTGAATATAGTATTTTGACTAGTATCCATGCATTCACTTTTTACTGGGATCTCCATGACTGGTGTCTCATTATTTTGATTATCTTCATCTTTATTCAAGTCTGTTGAATCTTTAGAGGGATCTTCATATTGTTGTAAAGATGTGTTATCAGTGCCTACCTCCTTTGTCTCCTCAGTGCTTACAAATTCTTTTTCAACTTTGTCCATATTATTATTAGAAGCGGTCATGGATATATTGATATAATCAATCACTATAGTATCCCCTAAATCTTTTGTTGTAATATAAGTTATTGAAACTGAGGGCACTGAAACCTGTGGACTTGTCTTAGGTGCATTCTGAATCACTGATTATGTAACCTGTTTGGGAGGAACTGGAGTTACCTTTGCTGTAGGCACCATTGATGGATACATATGTCTATCTAGAAATACCCACTCAAATGCTTTTTGAGTCTCTTCACTAACCATATCATACTCCTTATTCATAATATGGATAACTCTTGTTTTCACTAGTACAAAAACAACAATATATAACCAAATAAACTACCAAAAATTATAGATAAATGACCAAATTTGGTCACATGACCACTGATAGTTTATTGCCGGTCATTTATCTCGTGACCAGATTTATGACTAAACTATTTTAGTCATTTATTTGGTCATTGATTTGGTCATATATTTAGTCATTTATTTGGTCGTTTATTTAGTCATTTGGTAGTTTATTTGGTCATTAATTTAGTCATTAATTTGGT
>MU224173.1:447140-489127 GCA_018584345.1 Thuja plicata
AGGGGCAAAATGTAGACGTCCAAAATCATCCTTATATTAATTTAATTAATATTCCCATAACATTATAGTTAATTTTAATTAATTATATTTGTTATATTCTTCTATCTATTTAATTAAATATGATTTATTTTCCTTAGTATTTAAATTTAATTTAAATACTCCCCCTTTTTAATGTACTAAATCTTATTTAATACATTATCCCTCATTGATTCCCTTTAAATAAATTTTTAATTTATTTATTCCTTCACATTACTTAAATTCTACTAAACAACAATTAATCTAAATCTAATTTGGATTAAGCTAATTTGAACCTAGATCCTACCCTATCTCACATCACTCTCACCAAATAAACCTACCCACTAATTAACTGAGGTTAATTAGGCTAATTTCTTGATTCCTACAATAATTAGTCCTAATTATTTGCTCACACATGTGTGAGCGAATTTCCAAAAATTGACTTTTCCAAATAATTTTTATTTGGTGCCAACAATGTTTCTTACACCTATTATGACACCTTCTTACACTTTTCAAAAGTGTCTCATTGGTCCAAAACTCTTACACCCTCTTACACCTTCTTACAAGATCCTTCACATGTGTACTTTAAGTACACTTTGGCCCATCACATCTAAAGTTGCTCACACATGTGTGAGCAAAGTGGGCCTCTTGCATGGCTTATGTGTCCCTCATGTGGCACCTATGTGGATGCCACATGACCTCCACCTCATCCAAGCCCTCTCTCTCCTCCAAAAACTCTATAAATAGAGGCCTTTTTCAAGAGCAAATCATCTCTTATTTTTGCATTGTTACCATGCTAGTTTAGCCCTAGAATCTTTAAGCAATTTAGCATTTCATAATAATCTTAGTTTATTTTTATATTTGTTTCATTATGAAATCTAGATATCACATCTTAGGTTTATAATGGAATGAATTTAGTTCTATTATCTTAGTTAGATCTTACATATCATTTTAGTTTTAGCCTTGCATTACCATGTTGAATGAACATTTGAGACAAGTTCCTCATACTTGTTATTGAGTTATTCATTCTCTTAGTTGCATTCAATAGATCATAGTGGGATTTATAATATTGTGTTGGGAGATCATACCCACACACCTCTCTAAGAGCAAATCAACAAGGTCTTGGGTGCCCTTGTTCAGCTCATCGGAGGTCATGATGCAGTTTTTTATTTTCGTAGTATGCTTTAGACATGTTAGTATAACTTATTAATTGTTATTTCTCTAATGTTTGTATGTCTAACCATGCTCCCAATATATAGGTTTCCAGCATGTACACTATCTACCTCAAGTATTTATGGTAGTCCCTTGGGCCACTATAGTTGGACCACTGTAATTAGTGGCATATAATCCCCTTCCCTCAAGTTCAAGGAAGAATTTCCCCAAATTATCCGGAGATGGGAAAGTATCTACAGATGAACACATTGCTGCATTCTTTTCTTTAGTTAATATCTTAGCAGTACGAGAGGAAGATGTGGCCATCAGATTATTTGTTGAAACCCTTGTTTAAGGTGTTGCTGATTGGTTTCATCACTTACCCAATTCTTCTATCACATATTGGGATTCTATGAGAACTACTTTTGAAAGAAGATTTAAAACTGCTGAACATGAGCATGCCTTGTTGATACAATTGGCTTCTATCAAGAAAGAGCCTTCTATCAGTATGAGGGATTTTGTGGCTAAATTCAACAAGCTTATAAATTGTATTCCAGTAGTTGACAGACCTATTGTAGGGAATTTGAAAACATTCTTCATAAGTGCTATGCCACCTGATATCAACTATGATTTGAGAAGAGTATACCTGGCAGATTTGGATGCCACATAAAGAACTAGTGTAGAACTTGAAGACCATATGATCTCATCAGGAAAGTGGAAAATAGAAATACAATCTAGAGCTAGTACTAGTAATACCACATCATCAGATAAGATGATTCAAAAATTATCCAATGAATTCATTTCCTTCAAGAGGCAACTTCCTAGATTTAATAATCCCTACTAGTGAAAATGTCAAGAATAGCCTTGAAGAAACGACGATGGGAGGAATGTTGATGGAAAGACATTACAATTGACACCTCCACCACAGATGATAGCTATAGAAGCTCCTCCTAAAAGGGGAAACATGTGTGTGTTTCACCTAATGACGGATCATGATGGAGAAATTTTCCCCGATGTAGCTCTTTCTTGGCAGATGCATCAGATTGACAAGTGGAATGTTGGAGTATCTGGAGCTGAACTAGATTCATACGCACATGGTGACTCTAAAAATTTATATTTAGAGCATGAATCATATTTAGAGTGAGAAGCAACATGATATGCTACCATAGATGGAACCTCCTACACAATATTGACCCAGAGTCAGAAGGATAAAGGCCCTGCTTCTACACCTCCACCAAAAAATAATGAGGCATCTACTTCCAATTCTAAGGAGGCCAACCAAGGAGTAAATAATTCTGCAACCAGGTAAGGAACAAAACTCTTTCATTATTATTCAATTCTATAGAGATTCCAAAATTCATATTTCCCCCATAGACTATCTTAAGTCTAATCCTATAGAACTGTAAAAACTAGTAGATTATTGTAAAGAAGGGAATCAAAATTTAAACCAAAATGTCATGACTGCCATAGAAAATGAGTCTATATTTGTAGACCCAATTGAGCAAGGAGAGTCATCTATTTTGGCTACCTTCCCAGGCCAAAAGCCTAACCCATTCTATGTTTCATTGTATATTAATGGTTGCAAGTTAAGCAATTGCATAATAGACTCAGGAGCTTCAAATAATGTAATGCCATCAACTGTAGCTAAAGCTTTAGGTCTTACCCTCATTAAAGCCCATGTCAAGTGTTACTCCATGGATTCCAAGAAAGTACCTCTAGTTGGACAAATCAAAGATGCCCAAGTGGCTCTAGCAACACACCCTGAGAAGAAAATGTTGTTAACAATACTTGTTGCTGATATACCTGCTAGTTACAGTTTGTTGCTAAGCAAAATTTTTTGTAGAGACCTAGGAGGGGAAATAAAGTTGGATTGGTCCCAAGCTTTAATTCCAGTGGGTAAAAAAAAGATAAAGCTAGTTCCCAAAAAGAAAGCTAAGTTCAAAGTGCTAAAATTTGATGACCCTAAAGCCCAAATTTTGTATCAGGAATTAGAATTTGGCAACTACATTCTATTTACAGATGATCATGATGAGGAAAATGAACTTGGAAAAGAGAAAAAGTAGTCTTTCACTGAAGAAACACCACCACAGATCTGGACTCTTGAATTTGATGGTAGCTATGCATCGTCAGGATCTGGTGCAAATGTAGTCTTAATATCGCTAGATGGAGTATGTGAGCCCATGGCTTATAAATTGGAGTTCAGAAACACCAATAATACAGCCAAGTATGAAGCCCTACTATTAGGAATTATCATTGCAAAGGAGAAGGGTGTGAAAATTTTGAGAGCTTAGTGTGATGCTGAGTTAATTGTGTGCCAAGTCAGGAATCAATACTCTATGAAGAATCATAGATTAAGAAACTATAGGAATAGAGTATGGGATGAAATCAAATCATTAGATGCATTCTTTATTGAATCTGTGCCAAGAGAGTTGAATTCTAAGGCAGACTCCTTAGTGGTATCAGCCTCATTACTACTCCCTCACCCACAGTTCAAAGATAAGAAGTACCAAGTAGAGGTTGTGTATAGACCGTCTATACCTGATAATGTAGAAGATTGGAAAGTTTTCGAAGATGACAAGAACCTCCTTCTCTTTTTGGAGAGCGGCAGTGACTTCCATAGGGATACTCCTAATAATCATAAAGGAAACTGTCATGTAAAGAAGAAGAAGGATAATTCAGATATCATCTAGTTTCAAGGTAATATCATCCCTCCCCATTTAGTCACACTTGAAAAACTTTTCAATAGGCATGATAATTTTGTTAAAAAGAAGAGAATTGAGAGAGGCCCTACCACCAGTGAATATGAGGGAATTAATATTGGAAGTGAAAATGATCCAAAGATGATCAACATTGGTAAATGTTGCACTAAAGTAAAAAGGGAAGAGGCTAGGAAACTCTTCCTGGAATGCAAAGATGTTTTTTCTTGGAGTTAGGAAGATCTAAAAAGTTTTATGAATGGGAAATCCAAACACCAAATTCCCTTAAAACTTGAGGCTGGTCCATTCATGCAGAAACAAAGAAATTAAAACCCCAAAGTTGTTGATGCAATATTTAGGGAAGTTGATAAAATGCTTAAAGCAAGGATCATGTACCCTATCCATCATTCTACCTAGGTAGTGACTATAGTTCCTGTGAGGAAGAAGAACAAAGAAATAAGAATCTGCGTAGATTTTAGAAATCTTAATCAATATTCCTTGAAAGACAATTACACCCTTCCCAACATGGATCACCTATTGTAGACCATGGTCGGAGCTGAGATGATGTCCATGTTAGATGGCTTCTCAGGGTACAATTAGATAGAAGTGGAGAAAGCATATCAACACAAAATGACTTTCACTATCCCATGGGGCACTTTCACATATCACAAAATGTCATTCAGGTTAATCAACATCGGAGCTACATTTTAGAGAGGTATGGATCTTTCTTTCAGTGATATGAAGAACAAAATAATTGGTATGTATCTGGATGATCTTACTCTATTTTCTAGAAAAAGAGAAGACCATATAAATGATTTAAGGAGAGTGTTGCAAAGGTGTAGGGAAGACGGGATTTCATTGAACCCAAAGAAATAAGTTTTTTGTGTAACTGAAGGGAAATTACTGGGTCACATTATTTCCCAAGAAGGCATAAGAATTAATCCAAAAATGGTGAGAGCGATCTAGCAACTGAGATTACCTGTGAACAAAACTAAAGTGAAATCATTTTTTGGTCAGGTAAACTTTCTTAGGAGGTGCAGTCAGGTAAAAGCACTAAGAGTGCCATAGACAATGCCCCAGTTTTATGTCCCCAAGACTACAAGAATAATTTCATAATCTACGGTTATTCCTTTGAACATACTTTTTCAACCATCCTCATGCAGGAGAACGAGGAAGGAGTTTAGGCTCCTATTGCTTTATGAGCACACCTCTAAAAAATCATGAGTTGAAATACTCTGAAAATGAAAAGAATGATTTTGCAGTAGTAAAGGATTTAAAGAATTTCAGATTCTATATTTTACACTCTCACTCCCTTGTATATGTGCCTGACATTGCAGTAAAGAGTATATTGACTCAACAGGATGTGGGATGTAATAACATAGGAGCATGGGTGACTAAGACTCAGGAATATGATATTGAAATCAAACCCACCAATTTGATGAGAGGAAATGCACTGTGCAAATCAGTGGCAGAAAATCAAGTGGATAAAGATCCTGAAACGACACAACTGGTTTTAGCAGTAAGTATGCAAGACCCTTGTTTTGAAAATATTGTGTATTTTCTGACATATGGTGAATGTCCTAAAGGATTGACTTTGAAACAAAGAAGAGATTTGAAACTGAAAGCTTCTAAATATGTTATTTGTGAGGATAGATTGTACAAGAGATCTATAGATGGAACTTTCCTCTGGTGTGTTGACAAACAACAATAAGAGAACCTGTTAAAAGTGTCTCATGATGAAGCTTGTGAGGGACACTTTTCCTCACTAGTTACTGCATTCAAGACATTGAGACAGTGCTATTATTTTCTAAGAATGTTTAGAGATGCATATCATTGGGTGGAAAGATGTGAGAAATGTAAAATGTTTACTAGAAATCCTTAGCTAGCAGTGCTACCCATTAGACCAGTGATAATTTAGGGTCCTTTTTAGCAGTGGGGTCTTGATTTTATTGGCCCTATAAATCCTACATCTAGAGTAGGCCATACCTTCATAATCACTGTGAAAGAATACTTCACAAAATGGGTGGAGGTGAAAGCAACCAAGAAAACTACTTTGGAGGTAGTATGTGAGTTTATCAAACAAAACATCATGGTAAAGTTTGGCGTGCCTATTAAGTTAGTTATGGATAATGCAACATACTTTTTTCTTAGGAAATTACTGAATTCTATTTTGAGTATGGCATTATGATCAGTCACTCATCTGACTATTTCCCTCAAGGAAATGGTCAAGCTGAGTCCAGTAACAAAAAATTGGTAAACATCATGAAGAAGCTCATTGCAGATAACTAGAGAACTTGGCATAAGAAAATCTATGAAGTCCTCTGGGAAGATAGAGTGACTCCCAAAATATCCATTGGAAAATCTCCTTTTGAACTTTTCTATGGGATCGAAGCCAGTCCTCCATTTCCATTGGATTTAGAAACTTGCAAATTGAGAACGGCAACAGATTGAGGATGGCAGTAGATGGTTTATATGAAGATGGTTTAGAAAAGAGGATTCTTTACTTAAAAAATATTGAAGAGGAAAGGGAGAAAATGGTAGATCACATCACACAGCATCAAATGTGCATGAAGAACTTGTTTGATAAAAAAATCAGAACCCAAAAATTTATGGAGGGAGATATGGTGTTGTTATGGGACAAGTGTAGGACACCCAAAGGCATGAATGGGAAATTTGAAACACCATGGAAAGGACCTTTGAAGATCCATTAGGCATTTGTGAATAATTCTTTTAAATTGACCTATCCAGGTGATGAAGCACTCCCCCTAACATACAATGGTTACAACTTGAAACTGTACCAGATCTGAATCTAAAACAAGTAACCCCTGTATTGTATAATAGTTACATTTAGCTCCAGTTTTTTTTCCTTAGTTAGTTTTCCTCTCCTTTCTTTCATTTCTGTGTTTTTTATTTAGTTTTTTTGTTAGCCACCTTTTATTGAGCTTTGTGAAAATAGAGACTTGAGTTCCTTGCTTGGACTTGTGAATGTCCAAGTCCCCAGACAGTGCCAGCTATTGCCCCATTTTTGTCCTGCATACCTTTAGACAAAAATAGAAGTTTATTTTGTAGCATTGGTCTTGAGATCTTCATGAAAGTCTTGAGTCCAAGTCTAGTTTTCCCCTTAGGTTAGGAGACCTTTATCAGATTTCCCCAAATCAACTTCTCTTTTGTAAGTCAGAGGGAATTTGTATCTTACATCATGTTTCATTTGGTAGGTTAAGTTCCCCAATCCGGTAAAGGCCATATTTCAGAGGTTTATAACATTGGTTCTATTTACATTCGAAGTCTTTTGTGTTGACACTTCATTTTGAAACATTTGTGGAAAATTGGTTTTGTGCTTCTCCTTGGTGGTAAATCACCTATAGACTGTGTTTTCTATGGTGGGTAATTCCAAATGTCTCAGCAGTCAGTAAAGTTTGAAAGTGGATAGTTTGGGCGCTAGAAAGATTATTGCATTCAAAATGTACCTCTACGGACCAAAAGGAAAGATTAAATGAAGAAGAATCCAAGGAGCAAGCTTATCAGCAGAAAAGAAAAAAATGGCTTCTCCACTACTCCAATAGGTGGGTTTCGACCTGCAAAGTACATTTTCTGCCAAATCATTAAAATGGAAGAGCTTTGAAGAAGAATCTATCTCATAGCTGAACCAAGGTATAAAGAAAGTTCATGAATTCGACACATATCATTTTAGTATGTAAATAGGTTAAAATTCTCCCTTAGTGGATTTTTTGGTAGAGAACTATCGATAAGAATTTGTCCACCCAAAAGAGGAAACCAAAAAGTAATTTTCTTTCACCTAGAAAAATTTACTGTTACAGTTATCTAAAGTAAAAAGATGTTTCTTAACAGCCTGGAGGGGTAAAGTAATTAATTCAAAGAAAGCCATTTTTCTTCATAACATAATATTTCATAAATGCTTTAGTCTTTTCATTTGTGTGGTGCAGTAAGTCAGCCTTTGAATGGTAAGAATTCAAAAGTTATAAAATTAGTGAAATATTGCAAACAGGAACTAACATCCATTTGACGAATTATCTGAATTTGAAGCTCTTGGAAATAGTTGTTCTCTGCTCTTACATTCCTAAGAGATATCCCTAATTCTTAATTCAAATCAATCTAAGAATGGATACTAAATTTATGGGATTCGATGGGATGAACAACATCACTTCTGACTGGCATAAGATCTCAAACACCTCTTGAAAGTTCTTCAATGTGCAGAGCTTCCAAAATAGTTTGGGGATAGACCAAATGCACCTTGTTACTAAAAAAATGAAGGAGAGTGGATTGGTTGAATCCACCTATTTTCCCATTGTAGTACAAGTGTTGAAGCTTTTTGAGAATGTATAGCTAGGTATATTCTAGATACTAAGAAAATTCTTCTTCCCAATGACACGGTGCTACTCTCCATTGATCGAGACTCTGTTGAGAACTCCCCGTGCATTCTAGAGTAGACTGAATACTTAGAGATGACATATAGTCAAGCGGTTACTGGGTATGGAGAAAAGAAGGCTGTGTGGAAGAAGGAAATAATGAATTCATGGTTTCAAGAGTTGAGGAGTGCCAAGGGAAAGTTGCCTAAAACATTATACGACATGAATCTGAAGCTAGAAATTGTAGATATCTTGGTACTACTCCAAAAGATCAGAGGTAAGAGTGATGCACTAAAATTTTTTGAACACCATTTCTTCTTAGTCCAGGGGATCTTCTCTCGGCACCATTTCATCAATTGGGCTCTTATGGTAAGCGAAAATCTCTCCAATGCCCTAAATAGAGTTAAGCATCAAAATGAGTTCTACATGTCTTTGGTCCTATTATATATTGGCTAAAATTCAAATTTGGCTAGTGCTTCCTAGATTAGAATAATTCCCAGAGGATGGTAAGAGTTATGAATTCTTCCCCTATTTGCAATTACATAACAGTTATGCTGAGTAGCTCAAAGTTAATGATGCATTCTAAATGAGACTGTGCAGGGAGCTACAAGGTTGCCCAGAAAGGAGATTTTCTCTTGAAGCCATGCCATTTATCAGCCATTTTGGGTGCTACTTTATTCAATTTGCAGATTTCTCATATATTCATCTTGAAGGATTTGATGACTTCCATTTGAAGCTGCCCAAATATCCTGATTACATGATCATGCTAGTTGAAGTGATGCAAGAAAGTAGTCCAAGTGAATCTGATCTGTGCTGATGCTAATAATAAAGGCTACAATTTCCAATGACCATTGGAGCGTACAGTTGTGTGTCCCTGTCTGAGGGAAAGAATATTCTAAAAAAATTCTCAAAAAGGTTCCAATGGGAGACATATGATGTTCTAAGGCCGTAGTATGATCCTTTGAATTATGCCTGAGATCACCTACAAATGAGTTGTGCTATCCATCACATTGATGATATTGAAGACTATTGGGCCAGTTACAAGGATGATGTAGAGAGAAGAGAAAGATTCTACGCAATGTTAACTATTGAACAAATCAGAAAGTTCAAAGTTAACATTGTAGTTGAGGGGCTAGAAGATGATGGATAGCATATGTATGATAATAAATATTTAGAAAAGATAAAGCCCCTCCCTATAAGTTCTGAACCCATGCTAGGTCAATCCATTAGTGACTTGCAGACCTTGATGGGTGGGATCTATAAAAGGATAGAGAAATGGGTCGAATGGATGGCAGGTAGAAGGAAGAGATCAGAAAGGAAGCCTCCTTCTCAATGAAATCTTGCAAAGGAGACTTTGAAAATTCCCGCAAGATCCTCAACAACAACCTCAACTATGGCTAAAGGATTAGTTCAGCCAGCGGGTGGAGGCGATGAACCCCCTGAGAAAGAGATCCCACTAGAGAAGGCATGTGGAGAGGGCCCACTTCTATACATCAGTTCAACTGAAGAAGCAGTCTCTAAGGACCTGGCCAAGTCTATAGTTGATCTCACTAAAGGTCCAAGACCTGAACAATCAGTTAAGACTAGTGTTGTGGATACACAAGTTGACACCTCAATTAAAGATACTCCAAGGTGAGGATCCCCTCTTATAGTAGATGTGGGTGAAGATAGCTCCAGTACTTCAGCCAAAGAATCAGATGAAGGGGTTGGGAAGAAACAAGAAGCTTCTCAAGTTGTTAAATTAGTCTTCTCCTCTCCTACTTTGGTGAACCCATTTACTTTTAGACCTAAAGCTACTCCCCCAATCATCAGGAAGTTGTTCATAGAAGAATTGGTCTCCGTTTCCAAAGTTACTAGTGGTGAATCTTGGATAGAGAACACTCTAGAATGCAAAAGGAAGATAGTAGAGGAAGGGACATCTTGCATAGATACCCTTTAATGGGCCTTACAACCCAAAACCACTATGAGTAAAGTGAATAAAGTAAAGACAATGTCTACACTAGGTTGAGATCCTAAAACTAGGAATTTCACTATGGACGTAGCCAAGCCTACGAAGGAGGGAAGATTCAAGGACATGTCTGCCTCTAATTTTTAGTTGCAGTCATTTGATATGGGGTTGGCTCATCATGAAACCAAGGTGGATTGGTGGAATTCTACCAATGTTTTGATTGAAGAAGACCTCGAAGAGCTCAAGAATGTTAAAGTGCAACTCAAAGTAGAAGTTAATGAGTTGACAAATTTTCTCAGGAAGATCATCACTCTGATTCCAAGTGTTCCCAGTGCTCAAATCACTTTCGATCCCAATGCTGCAGAGAATCAAGATATCATTACCAAGTTGCAAGAGGATAGGTATTTTGGGAAAATTGGTAGGAACTAGATTGAGAGACTTAGGTATGAAGGGCTTGTGGTTGTTGAGCAGTTAGGTGATACTCTCCTAAAGTTTGAAAAGGAGAGAAATAACATTGACCAGAACTTGCAGACTCTCACGGTGCAAAGAGTAAAGTGTCAAAACTGCATAGTAATGTTGCATGTAGTAGTGAAGATGAAGACTAAGGAGGCAATAAATGCCAAGATCTTGGAGAAAGGAGATGAGCCTTTGATTGAATGGCTCCAAAGTCTATAATTTAAGATTGAGATGATCATCCAAGCCAAAGTAGGGTTGTAGTAGACATATTCAAAAACAAAGAGGACCAGAATAGAAATTTTAAACTCCTTCAAGGTCTCCACATAGAATCATAGACAAGTGGTCATGGAAAGGAAATGATTGCAGTGACCAACATGCAGAAATCCTTTTACAGAATATGTGGACAAACTGGTAGAGCAGTCTTCTTCCTGCCTGGATAAAGTATGAGATCTCTAACAATTGAGTGGATGTATCTACAAGGCTATGGAGGAGCTAAAGGATCGGGTAGACACTGTCAAAATTTTGGCCAAAGATCATTCCCAGTGGCTCATCAGATATACCAATGTCCACATCAATAGGCACGAAGAGCTCATGCCAATCATTAAAGTTGTCACCACCTATAAAGCTAAACTAGACAAGGGAAAGAAAGCTAAAGCATAGATAGATTACCTCTTGTACTAAATTTTGATAAATATTGTAATGGATAAACATTTGTTTGTCATTTCTGGTTAGAGAAGTTGAACAATTTTGGTTCCCCCTTTTTATAACGGTCCAAATCTGGAACTCTATATGTACTATTTCCAAAATCAATAAACAGCCGGGTAAATTTTGGTGTGAAGGATGGAATTTTGCTGAGTCAAATTTGTGTATGTCTAAATACCATTGCTTTAAATGTTCCACTACATTGCATTTATCTTTCTATTAATTTGAATGTTTCCTTGAAATTAGATTTATAGTTTATGATTGATCCAGAGTTCTGTATTATGATTTGATACATTTAATTAGAGGGAGATCTGGTGTTATTCTAAGTTTGGGAGATGTTCATATGAAATAGATCGATCCATTGTTTCCTTATAATTAATCCTTAGTTTTTCATTTGTATCTTCATTATCTTTCATTGCATTACTAGTTTTTAGAACTCATATGATTACTAAGATCTCAAGATTGGCTAGATTTAGTTGAATTTAATCTGCCTGAGCTAGTTCCTATCTAGGCCTAGCTTGGTATACCTCTTCTATTCTCAGGTTAAGAAAATACCCCTATTAGATTAGGAAAGATTATATTCATTGAAGATCATTCATTAAAGGGAGTTGTACCTTCAAATTCAGAGGGAAATTAGTTATTCATTTACATTTCCCAATTTTTGTATTGGATTATTTATTTAATATTTGGGTATTTTTGAGTTAAAGTGAAGAAAAAAAATTTGTTTACCAACACATCACAACAAGTCAAAGATCTATGATGCTACAGGAAAACTATTTGGAAGTGGAGAGAAAACAAAAGGTAACTTGTTCTATCTAGACTTAGCTAATGAGACATGCTTGTTAGGATAATATAATGATGTTTGGTTATGACATAAAAGGTCGTGTCATGTAAAATTTGATAACTTGGTAAGCGTAAGAAAATTGAAAAATGTTAGAGGGCTTCCTAAGTTAAAGAAACCTGAAAATATAATGTGTAAGCAATGTCAAATAGGAAAAATGACTAAATCTAGTTTCAAAAGCAAGACTCATACTTTTGAGTAAGATGACAAGAACAACATGATACAGAGCTTAGAATAAAAGAATCTGTATGATGAAGATGTTAACGTCTTTGGCATTGTTGTCAAAGAGGGAGAGTTTACTGAAAGAGGGAGTCTATAGATGAACAGAGGATAGAAATATTTTAGTGTGATTACAGACACAGAGGGAGAAATGTTTTACAAGATGAGAATCAGAATGAAGCTAAAGACATTAATGAATATTTTTTCATATCAAGGAACATAGGCATACTTTTTGGATTGTATGGTAACTATATTTTGTTTTATTGTTTAGTGTTTCCATCAATGCCAAAGAGGGAGATTGTTGGAAAGATACAATGGAAACAATTGTTGTTTTGTCATTGATGTCAAACCTTAACTTGTTAGACTATTGCTATTTGTTTGGGTACCATATCTATTGATTGATGAAGAAGATTTGAAGGCAAGTATAATAGGAAGACCAAGTGAAATGGTTGAGTTATGAGAAATCACAAGGGTACTTGATCAATTGGCACATTGGCAAAGTAATGTCTTGTTTATCTTTTGATGATAGTTTACTGAGAATAGTTTATGCCGAGCAAATGTTATGATTATAAAGTGCCAGTAAATTGCCAAGGAAACCAGTGATGACTTAGCGGAAGAACATAGCGTTGGCAGAGCAACAATATTTTGGTAATTGTTGAGATTTCAGATCTCTCACCAACATAGTTGATTTTATTGGGATATGTAAAGTTAATTAAGGATAAGCATGATTTGTCCACACTATTTAAATGCATGGGTAATCGTAATTAATGTATGGATCAAAGATTTAATTAGTGATTTCTTTGGAGAATTAAATTAAATGTAAATATGGAAAGATTCGTTGGATCTGACCTAACCTAAGATCTACGATCTTGATTAAGTGGTGAAGATTTATTTTACCTAAATGAAGAGGTATAAGATAACCTCAAGGGGTTATTCAGATATGGGAAGAGAGAAGTGAAAAGTATATGAAAGAGAATTGCATAGTTAATTGACTGATTGGCTTGATCTAGAAGAGAAGGCTGAGAAAAGAAGTAGAGAGTTGCGAGAGTCATTGCTTGAAAAAATTCCAAGAAGATCTGAAGATTGAAAAGAGAATGAAGGCCACTCAGTGAATTAGCATTAGAGCTGAATTGGATCTAGATTTGCAAAGTAAGTTGCATGTATCAGATCACACCTGCTGATTACTTTCTAACCATTGTATCACTCAAAATCCTTTAACTAGGTTTACCTAACACGTATTGTATAAATCCTTTGAGCAAGGTGACATTTAGGTGGAATGTTCTAAGTCCTCTAACAAGGCCACTCCTGATAGGGGGATTAAATCCTTTAACCAGCTCACATTTAACAATGTGTTTTGTAACCTTTAATAGGGTTGGCTCCTAACAGAGGTCACTTTACAAGAGTGAAAAATTGATATCATGTCATTAGTGGTTTTTCCCAAATTGGGTTTCCACGTTAAATCATGGTGTCAACTTGTGTGAATTTTTATGTTGTGTTTTACTATTAAGTTTCTACAAGCTAATTACATTTGAACAGTAAACTGCATATGTATGTTGTTGAGCTATGCTATTGCTTCCGAGTAGATCTAAGATGTTCAAAGTGGTATAAAGTTTAAATTGGTACATCTAGACCTAAGGATAACTGATTCACCCCCCCCCCTCTTAGTTATTCTAAAATCATTCTAACATTTTTAAGAAATTTATAAGCCTTACTTTTGGTGGAATACCCTAGAAAGATACCTTCATCTCTTTTGGAGTCAAGCTTTCCATTTCTTTCATCTTTCAAAATATAGCATTGACTACCAAAGATTTTAGAGTAACTTACATTGGGTGTGTAACCATACCAAAGCTCATAGGGTGTCTTCTTTATGTCCTTCAATTTTACTTTATTCAATGTGTAGACATCAGTACTGACAACTTCCTTCTAGATAGTTTGAGTGATGCTTTTCTCAATCATCAATGTTCTTGCACAATCAATAATTGATCTATTTCTTCTTTCAACAATCCCATTTTGATGTGGTGTTCTCAATGCAGAAACCTATCTTTTAATTCCATGCTCATTGCAATGGTTAGTGAAATCATATAAAATAAATTCCCCTCCTCTATCTGACCTTAACCTTTTCAATTCCTTACCACTTTGTTTTTCTACCATAGCCTTATACCATTTAAAAATCTTGAATGCTTCTGATTTATCTTTTAGGAACATACCTATCATCATTCTAGAATAATCATCTACAAAGAGAATGAAATACCTATCTCCATATTGAATCTTTTTCCTCACGGGTCCACATAAATCAGTATGGACTAATTCTATAATTGCATTAGATGTATCGTCTTTACTCTTGAAACTAGACTTTGTCATCTTACCTTTTTGACAATTATTTCACATGATATGCTCGGGTTTTGACATGCTTGGTAAGCCTCTACATTTTATTTTATTGCTTATCTTTATCATGTTGTCAAAATTCACATGACATAATTTCTTGTGCCACAACCATATGTATTCATTTATAGCTATCAAACAGGTGGTGTTAATGTCATCAAGATAGAAAATGTTAACTTTGTCTATTCACCAGTTCTGATCAACCCTCTTGATTCATTGAAGATCTTTTCCTTCTTATTTTCAAATGCTTCTCGGTGACCTATATTATTCATTTGTAAAGCACTCAACAGATTGCAATTAAGTCCTTTTACCCAATAAGAATTTTCACATTTGATCAGGTTATTCAATATTATGGTTCCTTTACCTTTAACTGGACAAGGTGTGTCATTACCCATTCTTACTGATCCACCATTATAGTATTCAAAAGTTTCAAACTTTTGTTTGTCACCGGTCATGTGGTGAGTGCAGCCACTATCTATAATCTAGACATCATTCTTACTAACCTTATATATGAGTGCAGTTTCTACATACCTTTCTTCTTCTTCATCTGAATCATCTTTCATGGATACAAATACAATCTCAATGTCTTCTTTAGATTTGGTGTCAGTATCATCAGCTCTATTCTCAACTAGGTAACATGCTTTATTTTCTTTTTCCTTGTAGTCTCAGGTATCTCTTCTGTCATATTGTCAGTTTCTTTGGTAATCTATGTTGTCACCTTAGTCAAACTTCTTTTCATATGTTATGTGATTACTTCTGTCATTTTTTCTTTTATTAGGAAATTTTGCAACAAAGTGTCCAATCTCTTTACAATTAAAACATACAAGTGGTAATTTACCTTTATATCTACCTTTACCTCTCTAGAATATTCTTTCCATTAGTGCTTCAATCTCATCAAGTCCTTGATCATCATTATCACTTTCACTATCATTCCTCATAGTGTGTCTATGACTTGACTTACTTATTTTCAAAGAAGATTTGAATGTAGACTTTATAGATGGTAAGACACTATTATCAAAGTTATTCATCTCAAATGAAATCACTCTACCAATCAAGCTATCTAGAGTAACAACATTGTTTGCAACTTCTCTCATTTCTTGTATAGAAGATACTCTAATAGAATATATAGGCAGTAAGGTTCTTAGGATTTTACTTACCACTATCTCTTCTTCAAGTACATCTCCAACTCCTCAAATAACATTGACAACCTCTTTGATTCTATAGCTATACTGAGTGATATTTTCTCCTTCTTTCATCCTTAGGTCATTAAACCTCCCTCTAAGGATTTCTTCCTTGGCTCTTAGTACATTAGCATCTCCTCCATGTACCAACTTCAATTTATCCCACATTTTATTTGCGGAGGTGCAAGTTTTGACATCTTCAAAATCAACATCGGAGAGTGAGGAAGCAAGTTCTATCATCATGCAATTATGCTCATGCTTTTCTCTCAATTGCTCAAGACTATGAGGTCCTATAGGAAACACATATACAGTATCAAGGTGTTGAGTAACATCATTACCAATACCTAATAGGTAGAGTCTTATTCTTCTTTTCCACCTTTCAAAGTGTCTTTATTCAACTTGGGCACATTTCTCTTGTTCATCTTGTGATCTTTTGGTTGAGCTGTTAAACTCCCTTTCTAAGCACACAAGCTTTGATACCAATTTTTAGAATAACTGAGCGGGGTGGGGGGGGGGGGGGGGGAATTATTGGCCTCAAAAATNGGGGTGAATTATTGGCCTCAAAAATATTCCAATAAATCAACCAAAAAAATTAGTACCACAATATTAAGCCTCTAGCTATCTTTAGTCCTACAAGATGTATGCCTTTAAATAAACTTATCAAATAACCATAGCTCGGAGTTCAGTGTTAAACCTTAGTCTTAATGTTTACCAAATAGCAGTCTTTCATTTACTGAAAAATAGTAAATTCCTTAGTGTATATCGGTCAATCCAAATTAGTTGTGTAATGCAAAACACTAAAGTAATGACTTATAAACACATTGACATATGGATTTTTAACGTGGAAACCTTGTTAAGGGAAAAACCACTTGGGACTGGTAACCCAAAATATTCACTCTTCTAAAGTGAGCTCGGTGAAGAGCCAACCTTGTTAAAGGTTACAAACACGTTGTTAGGTGTGACCTTGTTAGAGGATTTAAATATAATAGTTTTTCACTTGATATATGTCATCTCTATGCTACCTTCTATGACCAAACCTAATGTAGTTTGTCAAATGGTATATGGCATCTCATGCTATCTTCATGATCCAAATTTTTGATACTTCTTGGGATGTATCTCAATATAGAAAGGATTTTTAAGTCCCGCTCAGTTAAGAGACATTCTGAATCAATGGTTAAACTGAAACAGTAAATGATCTGTTCACACATACAACTTAGACTTATAGATTTTCAGATCTATTGTAAGCTCATAATATATTTCTAATCAATGTATCTTTTCACTAACTTTGCTCCACTTCTTTCTTCTCACTGATGTTGTGCTTCTCTATTGCTTAATGTCTGTAGAAATCTTTCGCTCTTTCCTCACCTTGATTGATCATGACTGTATGAAGTTGTTCTTCATCAGTTTCTCTTCAACATCCTTCTTTATCATTCACTCCCCTAATTAATAATGAATTGGATTGTCTCTTTAAAGACATGATATCACCATTTCTCACTTCTTGATTTTCTTGTTCTTGGTGTGATCCACAGTCTTAGCCAATATTGCTTTAAAGATTTGCTTAAGTTTTATCCCTTAGATTTATCCATGACAATTGGATAAAACAACTTTAAATCTTTTACTCATCTCTAGCTTTAACTTGTCAATGAAAACAATGTTAACAACTAGTTAAGTCTATCTTTAGCTCTACTGGCTAAGTATTTTTTCATTTTAGAACTTCTGTTCTTTTCAGTGTTTTAACTCTTTCATAGATTTGGTGAACAATTTAGTCCTCCTCGGGCTTCTCCTTCAATGTTGTCTGTCCTTCAGGGTTGTCTATCCTTTGGGGTGGTTTATCCATTGGGGTTGTCTGTCCGTCGGGTAACACTATAATTTTGGCCATTGGTAATGCTTGTGATTGTTCTCGTAAGTAATGCTTGTTAGTTTTCTTGCTCGGGCATCACTGTGACTTTTCTCTTAGGTTTCTCTATCCTCCGGGTTCTACTAACCGTCGATATTTGTAGTTACATAGTGAATGCTGGTCTTTAATGCATTATCGAAAGCATAATTTTTATCTCTCTGAATATCTGAAGTCTTTGGACACTTTGAATATAAGTGATTAGATTATATCAAGTTGACATCAATGACAATACAATCCATTAACTAATTTAATGTCTTGCATTATCTTTCTATATTTTGGTGATCAACTTAACATATTCAAACATTCAATCAATTATATTTCATCATTCCCATCTCCCACATAAGGGTAATTTCTGCAAGCTCCACATCCAGCTGAAACCTAATGGATGAGGTTTGACTATGGAGGCTCACCTCCCAACCTAGGCCTTTTCAAGGTCACCCCCGAGCTTGGGGATCGAGAGTGGAACATGATACAAATAGGAACTCACAAACTCACATAAAATATTCATATATAAAACCACATTTAAAACTTCCCAACACATGGTAGAAAAAAATGAAGGTCTCTAAGAGGCCTTCGTAAAAATAAGGGTAGTGGTAGACTTCACATTAGGAGAAATCCAAGCATACAAAATAGAAACCTCAAGCCACACATGGACTTGGAATGACCATCTTGACAAGATGCAGTCATAAGATATACCTCCTTATGCCCCCAAAATCCCTCAGGCCATACTTGGCATGATGGGTATCTCAATACCCCGTGTCTTTCCCTCCACACATGGGAGAATTTACACTAAACCAGAGTCATTTCCACCACCCCTTCAAGGTTACTCTTCCCTCCCAAGGTTGAGTGTGCCTTGAATAATCCAATCCAAAAAGATTCACAAAATAAAACTCAAAAAATACAACTTGAAAAATAACTTAAAATTTACATAGGATTCCATTAATGGAGTTTCAAGCTCAAGAAAAACAAGAAACCATTAAACCTACTTTTAAAAAAGACCAAACTTTATCCAAGCTAAGGTGAGTTGAAAATTGGTGATGAGCTATCCTTCCTATTCTCCTTCTCAGAAAGCTCCTTCAAATCTAAAATCTGTCTCTAAGGATAGACAATGGGTGAACACTCAACTCTTCCTAAAACCTTCCCTAGAAAGTAAAACCCCCAAGACTAACCAAAGGTGACAAGACCCTAACCATCCCTTTCTTCCCACTTTCCTTCATTCTCCATGAGTGGAGTTAAATGCAACTTGGAAAGAAGAGAGAGGTTAACCAAAGTTACACTCCTCTTCAAATTCGCTCAAGATTGAAAAAGAGACTTTAGGGGAGTAATAAATGAGTTTAGAGGCTCATTTATGACTGAAAATGAACCCTAAACCCTAGGGTATTGTTATTCCCTACATACCCATCCCTATGTTTTGTAGGAAAAATGTTGGGTCCCCCTTTTTGCTTTTGATGTTCCTTGGTTTCTTTTGTTTTCTTTGTTTCCCTCTAGGCTTTGCTTCCATGATGGTTGCTTGTTTTTATTTTTGTCTTCTCATGTCTCTAGGACTTGGTCCTAGAGTTGGTTTGTTCTTTTGAGTCATCCAGATCCTAAACTTTGGGATTCTTTATCATCATGTCTTCTTTTCTGAGAAGATGTGACTGCATGGAATCCCCGGGCCTAGAGTTCGGAGGTCTGCTTATTCTAGAGTTTTTGGAGAGAAGGAAACACATTTTTATCCTAAGGGTATAAATATAAGTTACTAGTCACTTTCAAATTTACCACGATCAAACACTTAGAGCACTCACAATGATTAAGGCAATTTAAACAACTATTTGCTCCCTGTGCTTAGTGATTTATTAATAGTGATTCATAGTGCTTGTGCGTGGTTATGCGGAGGTGAATGTGTTGCAAAGTGCCTCACATGCTCATCTTTCCTGCATCCTCCACATTTTTAGGTAGGTCCTTTGGCTCTTTCCCTTATGGTTTTGTGTTTTCTGGTTTCCTTGCTTGTTTCGCTTATTTTCTTTGTTCTATTTCATCTTTTTGTCTCTGGTTTTGGTTTTGTATTTGCCTCCTGTTGGTGGGTTGGCTCTGCCAGAGGGTTGTCCTCCCTCTATATAGTTGTATTCTAGTACAAATACCT
The DNA here is from genome assembly GCA_018584345.1 of Thuja plicata. NCBI lineage: Eukaryota > Viridiplantae > Streptophyta > Pinopsida > Cupressales > Cupressaceae > Thuja > Thuja plicata. The sequence continues at coordinate 467,119 of MU224173.1, forward strand.
GTGTATATTGTGTGTATTTTGTACATTATGTAAATTTCTATATATGTCCATTTTAGGCCAACCTGAGTCGTGCTTCGGCCCTTGTGTGCACTTTGGCTCTATTTGTATATCCCCTATATATCCTACACTTTGTCTAGTGGTAAGATCATTGCACTCCATACAATAGAAGCCCCAAATGTGGATCTCATCCAAGAAAGATATCTTCCTAGTTCGAACTCGACACCTCACTCGTTTGAGCCATGGCAGTTTTCTCTCTGCTCCATCAAGTCAATCTTAATGGCAGATTAAGTTCCCATGTGGGCATTCAAGTCCAGCCCAAGTGGCATTCATTTCCTCACATGTTTGGATATTTTTTGGCATTAATTCCATTACTCCTATTACTGCATGACCACATGACACTCCCACGTCAGCATAATACGACTCATTTCCCGTCATGTCAGTAATGGTTATTTCTTCGCACTCTGGGTCCCAGGTCTTTATTTGGTCCTTATTTCTTTTTTATCACATGTGCTGGAGTCCCTAGAGGTTCAAGTAGAGGTCAAAATCCTAAGTCACTCTTATTATATGTATATCTTTTCAGAGTTTGACGTGTACTAAAAAATCTTTCAGGAACAAATGTGATGCGGTGGCAAAAATCTCCAAAATCTGGAATAATGCTTTGTTTTTTATAAATACTGACGGTTGTCCTATGTTGCAGGTTACCAGAATTAAACTCACCGATCATCTTGGAGGCATATGCATCATCCCCACCCGGGAGTCTGGAACTCCTCACTATTGCTACCACCCAGGCAATTGTCAGGACAAAGGCTAAGAAGGCCTTATAAAAACTCTGACTAATGATGAAGTATCTTAAGGGAGAGGATATTCTGGGATTGAAGGTTGATTCCAAGCTTAAATTGATCACTGACACAAGAGTTGGAATATGGGAAAAATTATAGGCCTTAGTGAATATGATGTACATTCAACGCACCGTCAGAGATCCATTGGCCCTCAATGTAGCCAACTCTAGGATCCTCAAAGATGCTTGCTTCCCCTACTTTGTACAAGCCCCAGAGCTCATTCTCACTTTGGTGAAATAATATAATATAGTTGTCCAGGCTGTCATGCTCAGCACCCCAATTCTGATAGGCTATCCAATACCTATGGTATCTCTGGATGCTGTAAATTTTTAGGCAGGGCTAGGGATTCTCCAATTTGATGATGCGGTTGTTCTCACCTGGGCTCTGGCCTTGGAAGAATTTTAGAAGTTAGAACACATGGCCCAACAATATCACAATAACAACTAGCTTAAGGTGGCAAGGAAATATTTCAAAAAAAATGAAGCTGGATATCCCCCAGACTGAATTTAAAGAAAGAATACAAATGGGGATCATCGCACTATGCAGGGTCTTCAAAGAGCCTCATGCCTGGGAATTCTTGACATGGATGTACTATTTCTTGTTGGGCATCACTTCTGATGGGAAAAATTTTGATTGGTCCACTATCATTGCAAACCACATGGACTCTTAGCTGGTCAAGGTCACCTGGACCCCCAAATTCTGCATGACATCCTATGTTTTGTGGGCACTATCACAACAAAGCCCGATGACCTGGGGATTACTCACATAAGGTGTGCTCAAGACTGGTACAAGCCAGAATGCTCCATGGGATTATTTCCCACAGATCCAATAGGAGGCTAGTTTCCTCACACATACTCGGGATACCAGATACCAGCTTTCTAAGGAAGTAATGGATTTTGTTAGCTCTCATGGATTCTATTACATTCAATACCAAAAAATACATACATTCTGGTGATTGGCTTCTCCAGGAAACCCTACTTATTTCCCAAAAACATTGGGGATAAGATAATTATTTTGGAATACTACAGACATATTTTGGAGCTACATGCCCTCTTCACAGTGAAGAAGGTTACCAATGTCCCATTCCCAATAATTTGTGGGAATTACATGTACAACCTTGCTGTGGCAAAGGAGGCTGATGGAGAACTCAAGAGTGTTGGGCTGGCAGAATTTTATCTGGAGAAAAAGAATTTTGATCCACCAGGCAAAGTAGCAATGACACTTCCCTGGGCAGCTCGCCCACATGAGTTTCACTTGGAAGATTTTTGGGAAGATTTTCAAGATGAATTTGAAGTATGGAGTAGGCATTTTGTCCAGATGACACAAGGGATGATGAAGCGACTGGAGCTTTGAAAGTTCCCCAAGGACTTTTCAGATATCGAGTCTACTAAGGACCTACAATATAAAGAAAAAAGGAGTAGATAAGATGGCCCTCCCTTTGGTGGATTGGGATTTGCAGGAGGGCCTAAAAATAGAGGACCTCACCTACAATGTAATTGAATGCAGTCATACATATTTCCAAAAGGTGTTCCCAAATAGTACGTGCAAGGTTGGCCCATTTGTGTGCGGTTCAACTTCTGGGGCCAGAACCTCCTTGCAAGGTGAGGATAGGGGAAAAATAAAGATGGGGGCCCCTCCCAAAGTTTCATCTGCCATTCCCATAGTGGAACAAATACAGAAAACCTAGGCGACATCACAACAAATGAGAGAAAATTTAATCACCCGGCTAGCAAGCCCAGCTATTATGGCTAGACCTATCTTCCCTCCCACTTGTCCTTCACTTGTAGAATTAATGGTCTGAGTAATAGGGACTAGGGCATAGGAATAGTGGGAAGCCATGTTAGATGTAGGGCCCCCATTGATAACAAAGAGGAAGAAGAAGAGGATAGCTAGTCCTTATTCAAAGGTGGAGCCAGAGCTTGGGATGCCTAGCATCCCTGAAATATAGATTATTTCCTCAGACTCCCAAGAGCTGCAAAATCAACCCAACGATCCCCTAGAGACCTCCCCTCCACACAATTACTTTGACAACATGTTTAGGGCAGATGAGCTTTTAGATCTACAAGGGTATATCGAGAAGGCAGTAAAAGAGATACCTTCCCAGGAGGAAGTGGTGATTCCTGCCAAAAAGGAGACCCTGGAGAAAGAAGCAACTATGGAGAAGGAAGGCTGGGAAGAAGGATAGAAGGAACAAGAATAGATAAAGGTCTCCAATGTTCAGGAGATATAGGTCCTAGATACCAACACTGTATAGGAAAGGAAAGTACATAATTAGAAAATGGCATATGCTAAGAGAACCAGACCTACAAGAGAAAACGTAATCTCAGTCGCCATGCTTCAGACGTCGCCTCCTACCCTAAAGAGGGTAACATTTGGTGAGGTGATCACAGCAGCCCCAACATTGAATCTAAGCTCAATACCTTTGCCACCTCTACAAAATACACCATCAGAGGAAAATATTCTAGAAGAAGATGCCAACGAAGAACAACAATAGCAATAAGGTGAGGGGCAGAACCCCAGAAATACAGATATCATATCCGGCACTGCTAAGGATGTGGATACCAGGGCAAGTGATACTAATGCCACTAAGGTGGATAATGTTGGTGGATGAGAGGATATAGGAAAAGAGTTTGAAGAGACTCAGAACACCAGGGACACACAATAGAACCCTGGAGGGGATTTACAGGATCATAATTTGGGAACAAGGCCATCCCTGCCCCCACCAAAATGGTTGGTGGATTCAAGAAAAAGGAAGGACCTAGTGCCGGCCAAGGCCCACTTCTCTTTGGTAGAGATGATGGTGCAAACATAGAATAACCCCAAGGCAAAGAAGGCCCAGACAGTCCATACCATCCAGACTAGGCTACGAGGAAATATAGTTGCAACGGTTGCAACACCTCCCCCAGAGGCAGAAGCGGCGACAACAAAGGCTGAGGATTACACAATCATAGAGATATCTCTAGGGAAAAGGGGCAAGTAGGGTGAATTGGACCTTCTAAGGGAGGTATCCAAAGAATTAGAATCCCGCTATGAGAAACAAACCCATAAGATTTAGGAAGAAAGAGAAACAAACATAAATCTTGTCAGGCTTTTGATAGAGCTCGTGCGGTCCATCACTGCTATTCCTCTAGAAGCTTCCACGTCTGAAGCACCGCTCCCATAGGGTGATATAGATGCACTTAGAGGAATGAAGAGGAAAATTCAAGTAGTTGATGATTGGGTAGCTAAACAGGTGGGAAAAGTCTGGCATTTCCTAGTAGCCACACTCCTAGACCTATACGAAGCCAGCAATGTTCTACACCAGGCCAAAAATACCATTACCATCTGGGAAGGAGAGACCAAATAGTAAAAGGCCTGGATGGATGAGTTGGGAGAACTCCTGAGTCTCAGGGAAGAGATTGTTACCAAGGCCATAATTTTGGGAGAGGAGTCCTTCAACTTTGTCCAAACCCAACACTACAGCCTTGATCTCACAGTGGAGATAATCAAGCAACTGGTAGGGGCCCTGCGGGACAAAGTTCTAGATGTAGATTATTCTTTAAATTTATGAAAGGCATTTATTTCAAGGGTTTTGGGAGTCGATCCCTTTAGTAATGAAACATTTACTCTGGAGGAATATGTCATGGGGAAGTTTGACAAACTAATGGAGTCTTGATACCAGTCCTTGGAGGGAATAGACAGAGCTAAAATTTCACGTATATCACACATGGTGCTCTAAGGTCATGACACAAAAAAGATGGCCACATAATTCAAGGCAAGTACTTTAGATCTGGAAAAATAGGTGGAGGTGGCCAAATACTGCTGGGCCGGCCTCAAGGACATTGATGTGGATGGAATCGTCCAGCTCTTGGAAACATTCAAAATTATTAAGGAGCAATAAACTTCTCCGGATTCTGGAGATTTTTTACCTGTAGGATACATTTTGAACATTCTTTATTCTTTGAATGCAAGCTCGAAGAACCTAGAGTCCCAGATCCAATAGTTCTGTATTATTTCTATGACCTACATCTAGGCTCCCTAGAGCTGACCGGTCATTATCAGGTATTTAATTAGGGTGTCAGAAAGTGGGTGACCCCAGTAAGGCATGTCAACTCAAAGGATGGTTGTGATGGGTTCTCTTCCCAAGGTGCCACTTCAACATTAAACACCTAGCGCATTAAAGATATTGAGCCTCTTTTACATTGATGAGGCATGTAGCCTCGAACCCTGGGGGATCGAATTTCTTTTATTCTTCTTCTGCTCTTTTATCGAGGCCGATTCTTTCATACTCCTTTTCTTGTCTTATTCTTCTAACATGTCATACTTCTCTCTTTGACGTTATTGTAATGTGGTGTAGGTAGTACCGGCCACTGGAAGTTGTATTTTATTGTTGAGTGTAAAGTTAAGCTAGGTTAGTTTTAGGGCAAACCTTGGTGTATAAATAATAAGTCTAACCTCATTCTAGAGGTTAGTAGAATTGATGATTTTGCAGTCCATAGCTATAGAATTTTAGCATTTCATTTCTTGAAGTTACAGAGCTTAATGCTCATTAGTTATTAAAAGCTCTCAGTAGATAGATGCTCCCTTGGAGCCATTATTATACATGCCAGTGCTGCTAGAAAACCTGTTAATGAAGAAAGAAGAGTCCTGGCAATGAATTTGTTAGCATTCTGATCTCTGGATTAATGTTCTTTTGTGTTGTATGTTTCTGATGTCCCTTGCTCTAATGTTTTAACTAGATTAATGACCTACTTTTCCCCTTGCTATTGAATATGTATGAACTGATGGTTTTGAATGCATTTAGTATTTAGTGTAGCATGTTAGAGCATGGTTGATGTTTTAAATGTATTTGCATAACTATAAGTATATGGATACTCTCTAACACTGGCATATATTTTGGAGTTTCTTTGATAATCTGAATGCTTGTAGGAAACCTTGACCTAATAAAATCCCTAGAGAAGATGAGTCAAGAAAACCAACTATCCCCATGAAAAAAATAGTTGCATTCCCAACTTAGCTCCCACATCGTCGAGACCTGACTCTCACATGCTTGAAGGCCCGGAGAATGTATTCCCTCGACAACCTTTATAGGTGAAGTTGGCCAATGCCCCAGTACCCAGTGACAACTTACACTCTATTGGTGGACCGATCATAAAGTCCCGTCTACAGAAACTGGCGCTAGGAGGGCATGAGCTCGTCCCCTTTGGAAGATTTCAACTTTACACCGCCTGAGGGTTCCCCAAGCCATAGCTTTAGGAAGAAGACCTTTAGTGGGATTGGATCATTTTCACCTACATAATTTGAGAGAGTTCTTAGATCAGCCCCCAATCCCAGTAGGTTTGTCAAACTCAATATTCCTACTCAAAAGAAGCATACCCCACAAGCAAAGCTAGCCAAAATTGCCTGGCAGTCTACTATATCTCAGAATACCCAAGTCTCCCAGAGAACCTCACGGACCAACCCTCCACCTAGCCAAAATCAAGCACCCTCGATGGCTGCATACTATGGAAACACCGGGTCCTTGATGGGATAGTTTATGGGTGCAACGAGTGATCTTCTCTCGCACCTAGATAAGATCTTCCCTCGATATGAGCACTTAGGCTCACAAACCATAGAAGAACATATGTAGGTATAAAAAGATGTCATGAACAAACACCATATCTAACATCAAGACGTTGTGACCCAGATGTTCACTTTGTCCTTGGGATAGAACGAGCTGAACTGGTACCTTAACTTGCCCACCAACCCCATCAACAGTTAGCAGGAAATGGAAGACACTTTCCTAGTGGCCTTTCACGTACATGTGGACCTAGTGTGGTCCTATAGCTATTTTATCTCCATCAATAAGGAACCAAATGAACCCCGTGCAACATTCAACCATCTATTCTAATGTGCCTTAAAGCGATGCACTGGTCCCTTCATCCCATCTATGGATGTAACTATCCAAACATACCTAAATGCGATGAACCCCTTCATTGCCACTCTCCTATGAAGAACCACCACTCCTAATGACTGGGATACTCTAGCGAAGGTTTGCAACCTCACCCTAGAGTTGTCTCACAGTTTGAACAAAGCTCCTGGCGGGACTGGGCAAAGCACACCTTTCAACATGATACCCGGTGGAACTTATTACACTAGGGGATACAACCCCAATTAGGAAAAAGTGCCCTAGCGATGGCCATGAATTCTCCACCACCACCAATAGACTAGAAAGTCCACTACATATACCCATCACAAGCAGAGACAACACTAAGTCTTTTGTTCCCTAGAATAAGCCACAAAAAATGCAACAACCATCGACACAACCCTCCAGAGTACCTTTCTTCCAGTCTCCTACGGCTCGAGAATTGTCATCCTCGACTCTAGTAGCTACTGTCTTCCTCGGGAACCAACCACAAAAACTGTCACACTGTGATGCAAACACCTAGCTATTCACCAATGTCAAATCCCTCTGGCGATTATTGTCCTCACTGATAGTGGACATGGGACAGTTGAAGGTGGGGTATTTTGCACCCCACAACCCCAATTCCCAGAGAGGGAATATCTTCTCTGGCCAATGAAATACCAATTTTGGAGGAAGTAACTACAACAATGGGCCTTGGCCCAACCAATAGTAATGGAATAACAATGCAAACACCAGAGGTCCTCCTTTGAACCAAAACACCACTCAGGGTGGTGCTGGACCCAGTCATTCTGCACATCTTGCAGAATTTTACCCCCTAACCAACTGGTGTAGATTGTATGACACTGGATCTCATTTTGAGGTGAACTGTGCCATGCTAGAGAAGGTCATCATGATCTCCTATCTGGACAAACAAAAAACTATCAATCCTACTCCCTTGGAAATGCCCGCGCAAGAGCCCACTCACGATGCCTTCACCTATGAGACCGTCTTCTTTGGGGTAGATAAAGAAGATGAAGAAGAGCCTGAATTGTAGGGGTTCTTTGATGAATCTATTCCATCCTTTGAGGTAGCCTTCACTAGCCCATGGACTCCTTACAACACTTAGAGTCAGGCTAGTAAAGGACTAGATTACACACCCACACCTCCCAAAGATACCCCTCCCCGAGAGAACACAAATGATTGCTCTTTCCCACTGAAAGGATCTAGCTCTAACCAAGCTAAGGATCCAACCAAGGGAAGCCAAAAATTCTTGGGGGGAGGTTAGACATCACAAAGGTGTTAGAACAAACTACCACCTCCATGACCTTAATAGAGGTTTTCCTGAACTATCCCAAGAAAAGGAAGTCTCTTCTAAAGCTCTTGGGAAACCTGAAAGCTATCAGTTTCCCACCAAAGACTGTCACTTTTGATGACGCCAAAATGGCTGTCTTTCAAGGAAAAACTAAGGATCCTCCCTTCCTACTAGGCTTAAACATACAAGGGAAGAACCTGCATAATTTCTTGGTAGATTCTGGTGCTTCGGGCAATGTCATGACCTTATCCATATGCCAAAAGCTTAGACTACCTCCCACTCCATCCAAAGGCATAGTAGTCCAGCTGGTTAAAACTGTCATAAAAATGTTAGGTGAGCTGAAGAACGTCCAAATTTAGCTCATCCAAAACCCCTGGATAGCAAGCATAATTGACATCCAAGTGGTTGACATCCCAGAAACTTCTGGGATGTTATTAAGTTAGAATTGGTCCAAGGCCCTTAATGGGTATTTCTCTATTGACTTTTCCCACTTGTGGCTCCCCTTGAGGGAGAGTCTAGCTAGATCTAGGTAGAAAGTGAGCCTAGGATAAAGTAGTCTCTCACCAAAGTCAGGAGGGTGAATGAAGTCCTCTTCTCTGAGACTTCCCCTAGGGTGAACTGGCCCTTAGAAATCCTGACATTTGATTTCACCCCGGGGAAGAACTCATAGTTTCTCAGAGAATTTGGGACCTGGATGAAAAATTAAGGGGTGAGGTTAACTCACAGAGTATCATAGTAACTCCTACTACACTCTTGTTTGACACTTGGTGCTGAGTGCATTATCAGAAACATTTAGAACTAGAGTGTGAGCCTTCCTTTGCTTCTACCATCTGCCATATCAATGCTCTCTGGAAGAAGAAACATGGAGCAGATTTGCCTGGGCTTGACAATCATCCCAGCGATACTCCCATGGTACCACCTATCTAGAGATCCCAACCACAGGTTTCTCCAGAGGGAAACCTCACACACGTGACATCAGAGGAAAAGGAAACTCCTCCTAACCTTCCCAAAAATAATCCAAAAGTCACTTCATCTTCCCAGCCCCAAACAATGAGTAGTGACTTGTGGACCCTTAAACTTGACGAGTCTCAGTCTAAACAAGGTTGCAGTTCCCAGAGTGGAATTGATCAACCCATGGGGGAAATCCTTCCTCACATCTTATAGGTTATAGTTTAACTGCATGAATAATGTCATAGAGTATGAGGCCTTGGTCCTTGGACTGTTGTTTTCACTAAGTAAAGGAATCACCCGCCTCCAGGCACTGGGTGATTCAGAGTTGATCACTAAGTAGGTTTGGAGCCAATACACTTGTCATGATAAAAGACTGGCCGCATACCACAATCGAGAATGGAGCCTCATCAAAGATTTTGATTCCTTTGGCATTGAACTCATTCCCTAGAAAATAAAGTACATTCTGGATGCCCTTGCCATATCTTCCAGCACTCTTGAGCCAATGGCTGGCTCCTAGCTCCAGAAATTGTCTGTTGAGATGGTCCCCACTCGTGTATTCCAAAAAATGTAACCCACTTTTAGGTCTTTGAGGATGACCAACATATCTAGGCCTTCATGGCCAATTTTGGTGTCTTTAAGGACTAGATAGTGGAAGAAAGAGATCATGAAGATACTAGATAGGGTGAAGAAGATGACAGGAGCATAGAACTTCTAACCAACACAATCCCTAATGGGATGGTAGGGCTAGAAGGTGTCTTTGACTCAGACCCTAAGAGTTGGTAAAAGATATCATCCTCCTTAGAGGGAGGAAAATTTGAGAAATTTAACATCGGCCAGGCTGGTGAAGAAAAATTGGTACACATTGGAACCTCCTACACCCTAGAGGAGAAGGAGAAGATTCTTGAGGCTCTCCAAGAATACATTGATGTAATTGCTTGGGGGTATGAGGATTTGAAAACCTATGACACATCTATCATGACCCATACCATCCCACTAAAACTTGATGCTAAGCCTTTTTGACAAAATCAAAGACCTGTAAACCCACTTATCAAGCCTCTAATTCATCAAGAGGTCCAGAAACTATTGTCAAACCAAATTATCTTTCCTATCTGACGCACTATGTGGGTTGCCAACCTCATCCCTATGAGGAAGAAAAGTGGAAATATCTACCTTTGCGTGGATTTTCACAATTTGAACAAGGCATTTAAGAAGGATAATCACCCTCTTCCCTCATTGGATGAGGTATTGTAAATCATGAATGGATCTCAGATGATGTCCTTCCTAGATGGGTACTCCGGGTATAACTAGGTCATGGTTAAGTACAAAGATAGAGACAAAATTGTGTTCACCACCAAGTGGGAAATGTTCATGTACCAGAGGATGCCCTTTAGCCTAATCAATGTAGGGGATACATTTCAAAAGGCTATGGACATTGCATTTGAAGGCCTAGTAAACTGGTGCATAATCATCTACATGGATGATTTGACCATCTTTTCCCAGGACAAGCTTGATCATTCCACCCACCTTGCCCAAATTTGAGAGAGATGTCATTGGTATGGAATATCCCTCAACCTAAGAAATGTATATTTGGAGTCACTAAAGGGAAGCTGCTCAGGCATATTGCCTTTGTGAAGGGTATATCCATTGACCCTGAGAGAGTTGAAGCACTGTTGAATCTACAGATGCCCAACAGCAAGAAAGAAATGAGATCTTTCTTCAGAAAGATAAACTTTGTCCAGTGGTTCATTACTGGATTCGCTGAGATAGTAAAACCACTCAATGAGATGATGAAGAAAGATACAAAGATTGAGTGGAGTCCTAAAGAAAAGTGGGCATTCACCTAGATTAAACAAATGATCATGGAGGCTCCAGTCTCGGCTAGTCTGGACTATTCCCTCCCTTTTCATATATACTCCTTTACTTCACTACATTCAGCCGCAACAGTTTTGACCCAGAAAGTTGAAGGGGAATAATGACCAATAGCTTTTATGAGCTCCCCCTTTAAGAATGCCGAAGTCTAGTATTCATCTTTGGAAAATCAGACCTTTTATCTCATTCCCTCCATGAAGAAATTTTGAAATTACATTCTCTGGAGAAAAGTGCACACTATTATCCTGGACCAAGATGTTAAGTCTCTACTCCTGTAGAGTGAATTGGTTGAACAAAGGGGGAAATGGATGGTCATCCTCCAAGAGTATATTTATAAATGCAACCCATGAAGATAGTTTGAGGCCAAGGACTATGTAGAGCGATGGCAGAAGGAACTCCAGATATCGAATGCTAAACCTATACAGTGGAGTCCATCACTCAAGATCCATGGTATTCTGACCTGGTATACTTATTATTTAACAAAAGATTCCTAGAGGGGATACCCCCAAATAAAAATCACACCCTATGACTGAAAAGCACACACTTCATGATAAAAAATGGAATTCCTTTTTGCAAGAAGTATGAAGGGGTATACCTCCAGTGCATTGATAGGGACCAAGCTGCAAAGCTGATTGAAGAATTTCATGGGTAGTTTAGAACCAGGCATGGCTCAGATGATGCCACTACCCATCAGATCCTCTGGGATGGATACTATTGGCCCTGTATCTTTAAGGATGTCTACACTCATGTTAGGAGATTCCATACTTTCCAAATAGTGGCACATCATGAGTGGAACCTGGCTATGCCTTTGCAGTCGGTCTTTGAAGCTAGACCCTTTGCCCAATGGGAATTTGAATTTATTAGGGAAAACAACCCCAGCTCATCTGCCAACCACTGGTACATTTTGACTACTACCAATTATTGCACCTGGTAGTCTAAAGTGAACCCTTGTAAAAACAACATGGCAGACGTAGTCATTAAATTCCTGGAAGAAAACATAGTCACCCGATTTGGAATGTCATTTTCTATAGTGTGTGACAATAGTCTAGTATTTTCTTTGGTGAAATTACTCAAATGGACCTATGAAAGGTGGATCACCCTGAAGTTCTCCAACAACTACTACCCCCAAGGTAATGGTGTGGCTGAATCTACCAACAAAACTCTACTTGAGGTGATCAAGCATCTGTTAGAACAAAATCCCCAGGACTGGCACCAAAAGCTTATATTCACCCTGAGAGTGGATCATATCAGAATAAAGGTAGCCTTAGGGACATCCCCATTCCATCTAGTGTATGGCCAGAATCTAGTATTCCCCATCAACTTACAAATCCTGATATTACAGTTTATGTAGGAGTTCAACAATCGGGATAACATTGTGGAAGTTCGTCTTTTGAACCTGGTGCGAATGGAAGAACAAAGATACATGGCCCTTGAACATTTTGTGCATCATCAGGTAGTAGTAAAATGATGGTTTGACTGAAGAGCCCAGTATAAGGCCTTTCATATTTCAAACTTGCTCCTCTTGTGGGACAAAGCCTGGGAAAAGAAGGGAAAGCACACGAAGTTTCAACGGCTCTAGCTCAGACCATATCTAATATCCGAGATCTGTGAGGCAAATACTTATTGCCTCAACACTATGATTGGAGAATCTATCCCATTATGTATCAATGGGAATTTTCTTAAGCACTATTTTGAGTAAGGTAGGTGATGAAATTTTCTAAATTTGTACTATATGTAAAGTCCTTGGTTGCAAATATCTTTCCCGATGCTCCATTTGGAGTGTCTTTGCCTTGTAAATATTTTGTTAGATATCCATTGGGACCACCTTTTCTTTTCATGTTTTCTATTGTTGCTGGATTTCTTTCACATTTCTAGGTTCCCAGTGTGTTGCCTTCTTTTTGTAGGCAGGTATGTTTTGCATAACATCTAGTCTTTGGAACGGTACCTTGTGTATTCTGGTGAATTTGGAGTCTATTATTAATATAGGGGAATTTTTTTTGTGCTTTGGAGTTATTCTATAAGTACGATAAAAGGTTATGGGTATTCTTCATGAGATTCACATCTTGACAGTCTGGGCATCACTTAAAAGAAAATATAAGAAGCAGGTAATCAGACAGCTTGAGGGCAGATTGATTGCACAAGTTGTTGACCAAGTTTGAAAATCATTAAAATATTCTGGGTCTGGAACATTCTCTCCTATTCATAAATTTAAAATTGGGTGGTGAGGTGAAAGAAGTACCATCATTAAACTTAGCTAATCTTAAGGTTCACAGTGAAAGAAGTACCGCTTTCCCACCCAGAAAAGAAAAGGAGAGATGACAAATAGAGAATTCCTGTATCTGGGAGAAATGTGCAAGATATGAAAAATTTCGTCTGATTTACTTAGTGCCTCCTCTATGCCTCTCCTAGAAGTCATCGGCTTGGCTTTCTTTCAAAGCACACACATCACAACTGATAAAAGACTGAAAGATTTAATAAGTGATGAGTCCAATTTTCTCAGATGCCTCACACTTTGCAAGAAGAATTCTCTAGGTAAAGATTGATTTCGGTTTTGCTAACCAGAGATTCTAAAGTCCTCAAATGCACTAAGGGATTTGTCCTAGATAGTCACCATTTTTTATGCCCTGCATACCTGTCTTTACATTTTGTAGGCAAAATATTAGGTCCCACTTTTTGTTTTTGTTGTTACTTGGTTTCTTTTTTTTTCTTTGTTTCCCTTCAAGCTTTGCTTCTACAAGGGTTGCTTATTTTTAATTTTTTTTTTTCTTCTCGTGTCTCTGGGACCTAGTCCCTGAGTTGGTTTGTTCTTTTGAGTCATCTGGATCCTGGACTCCAGGATTATTTGTCATCATGTCTTCTTTTGTGAGAAGATGTGACTGCATAGAATCCCTGGGCCTGAAGTCCGGAGGTCCACTTGTTTTAGAGTTTGCGGAGAGAAGGCAATACATTTTTACCCTAAGGGTATAAATATAAGTTACCAGTCACTTTCACATTTACCATGATCAAACACTTAGAGTACTAAGAGCGATTAAGGTAATTAAGGCGATTTAAACATCTTTTTTCTCCCTGTGATTAGTAACTAATTAACAATGATTTGTAGTGCTTGTACATGGTTATGCGAAGGTGAATGTGTTGCAAATTTCCTCCTGTGCTCATTTTTCCCGTGTCCTCCATGTTTTTAGGTAGGTCCTTTGGCTCCTTCCCTTCTGGTTTTGTGTTTTCTATTTTCCTCTCTTGTTTCGCTTGTTTTCTTTGTTTTGTTTCATCTTTTCATCTTTGGTTTTGGTCTTGTCTTTGCCTCTCTTTGGTAATTTGGATCTTCCAAAGGGTTGTTCGCCCTTTGTGCGGTTGTAGTATAGTATAGATACCTCTATATATTGTGTGTATTTTTACATTATGTAAATTTTTGTATATGTCTATATATATGTCTATTTTTGGCCAACCTGTGAGTCGTGCTTCGGCCCTCATGTGTGCTTTGGCTATATCTGTATATTCCCTTTATATCCTACACTCTGTCTAGTGGCAAGATTGTTGCACTCCATACAAAAGAAGCCCCAAATGTGGAGGTCATCTGAGAAATACGTCTGCCTGGTTCAACCTCGGCACCTCGCTGGTCTGAGCCATGGTTGTTTTCTCTCTCCTCCGTCAAGTCAATCTTAATGGCGGATTAAGTTCCCATGTAGGCATTCAAGTCCGTCCCAAGTGGCATTCATTTCCTCACATGTTCAGATAGTTGTCGGCATTAATTCCATTACTCCCATTACTGCATGACCACATGACACTCCCACATTAGCCTAATACGACTCATTTCCAGTCATGTCAGTAATGATTAGTTTTCTAGACTCTGGGTCCCAGGTTTTCATTTGGTCCTTATTTCATTTTTATCACATGTACTGGAGTCCCTAAAGGTCCAGATAGAGGTCAAATTCCTATGTCACTCTTATTATATGTATACCTTTTCAGAGTTTGATTTGAACTAACAAATCTTTCAGGAACATATGTGATGGGGTGGTAAAAATCTCTGAAATCTAGAATAATGCTTTGTTTTTGTATAAATACTAATGGTTGTCCTATGTTTTAGGTTTCTAGAATTAAACTCACCAATCATGTTGGAGGCATCTGCATCATCCCCACCCAGGATTCTGGAACTCCCCACTATTGCTGCCACCTAGGTAGCTGTCAGGACAAAGGCCAAGAAGGCCTTAGAAAAACTCCCACTAACGATGAAGTATCTTAAGGGTGAGGATATTCTAGGATCGAAGGTCGATTCTAAGGTTAAATTGATCACCGACACAAGTGTCAGAATCTAGGCCAAAATGCAGGCCTTAGTGAAGATGATGTACATTCAACACACTGTCGGAGATCCATTGGCCCTCAATGTGGGTAACTCTATGATCCTCAAATTTGCTTGCTTCCCCTACTCTGTGCAAGCCCCAAAGCTCATTCTCACTTTGGTGGAACACTATAATACAATCATTCGGGCTGTCATTCTCACCACCCCATTTCTAACATGCTATCCAATGCTTATGGTGTCTCTAGATGCTATGACTTTCTATGAAGGGCTAGAGATTCCCCAATTTGATGATGTAGCTATTCTCACCCAGGCTTTGGCCTTGGATGAATTTTAGAAGTTAGAACACATGGCCTCGCAATATCTCAATCACAACTAGCTTAAGGTTCCAAGGAAAGATTTCAAAAAAATGAAGCTAGAGATCCCACAGAAAAAATTTAAAGAAACAATACAGATGGGGATCATCACACTATGAAGGGTCTTCAAAGAGCCTCATGCCCATAAATTCTTAGTATAGATGTACTATTTCTTGTTACGCATCACCTCTAGCAGCCAAAATTTTGATTGAGCCACTATCATTGCAAACCACATGGAGTCTCAGCTGGTCAAGGTCACTTGGACCCCCAAATTCTACATGACATCATATGTTTTATGGGCACTAGCACAACAATGTCCCGTGCCCTGGGGATTACTCATAGCAGGTGCACTCGGGACTGGCGTAGGCTAGAATGCTCTGTGTGATATTTTACCATAGATCTAATGGGAGGCTAGTTTCCTCAACTTCTGCTGAGTGAATGACACCTTCATTTACTACAACCTCCTCACACCTACTCAGGACACCGGATACAAGCTCTCTAAGGAAGCAATAGATTTGGTCAGATCTTATGGCTACTATTACATTCATTACCAATGACATACATATATTCGGGTGACTGGCTTCTTTGGAAAACCCTAATTATTTCCCAAACACTATGGGGATAAGATAATTATTTTGGAATACTACTGACATATTTTGGAGCTACATGCCCTCTTAATGGTGAAGAAGGTTACCAATGTCCAATTCCCAAACATTTGTGGGAATTATGCCTACAGCCTTGCCACGACAAAGGAGGCCGACAGAGAACTCAAGAGCCCTGGGCTGGCAAAATTTTATCTAGAGTGGAAGAATTTTGATCCACTAGGAAAAGTAGCAACGACACTTCCCAGGGTGGCTCCCCCACACAAGTTTCACTTGGAGGGTTTTTGGGAAGATTTTAAAGATGAATTATAAGTCTGGAGAAAACATTTTGTTAGGATGACACAAGGGATGATGAAGTAGATGGAGATTTGAAAGTCCCCTAAGGACTTTTCAGATACTGAGTCTACTAAGGACCCAAAATATAAAGAAAAGGAGTAGTTAAGATGACCCTCCCTCTCCAGTGGATTGGGATGCACACGAGGGACTGATAATAGAGGACCTCACCTACAACATAATTGAACACAGTCATGCGTATTTCCAAGAGGTGTGCCCAAAAGGTATGAGCAAGGTTGGCGCATTTGTGCGAGGTTCAACTTCTAGGGCCGGAACCTCCTCGCAAGGTGAGGATAGGAGAAAAAAATAGATGGGGGCCCCTCCAAGAGTTTTATCCATCATTCCCATAGTGGAACAAATGCATAAAACCCTAGCAACATCACAAAAAATGAAAGAAAAATTAATCACCCGGCTAGCAATCCCAGCTATTATGGCTGGACCTGTCCACCCTCCCACTTCCCCTTCACTTGTAGAATTAATGGTCCAAGTAACAATGACTAGGGTGGAGGAAGAGTGGGAAACCATGTTAGATGTAGGGACCTATTGAAAACAAAGAGGAAGAAGAAGAGGACAGCTGGTCCTCAGCCAAAGTTTGAGCTAGAGCTTGGGATGCCTAGCACCCTAAAATACACATTGTTTCCTCAGACTCCCCAGAGCCAGACAATCAACCCAAAGATCCCTGGAGACCTCCCCTCCACACAATGACTTTGATTACATGTTCAGGGAAGATGAGCTTGTAGAGCTACAAGGAGATATCAGGAAGGAAGTAGAAGATATAGCTGCCCAGGAGGAAGTGGTGATCCCTAACAAAAATGACACCCCAGAGAAAGAAGCTACCATGGAGAAGGAAGGCTAGGAAGGAGAGAAGGAACAAGAATAGATAAATTTCTCTAATGTTCTAGAGATACAGGTCCCAGAGACCAACACCACAGAGGAAAGGCAAGTACAAAATGAGCAATTGACATCTGCTAAGAGAAGTGGATCTACAGGAGCAACCGTAATCTCAACTGCCATGCTTTAGATGCTACCTTCTACCCCAAGGAGGGTAACATTTGGTGAGGTGATCACAGTGGCCCAAATGCTGAATCTCAGCCCGATACCTCTACCACCTTTAGGAAATACACCAACGAAGGAAAATATTGTGGCAGAAGAAGCTGACAAAGAACATCAACAACAGCAAGGTGAGAGGCAGAACCCCACAAATACAAATATCAAATCTAACAATACTAAGGATGTAGACATTGGGGTAGGTGATACTAATTCCATGAAGGTGGATAATGTCGATGAACTAGAAGATATAGGAAAAGAGTTTGAAAAGAATCAGAACTCTAGGGACGTACAAGAGAACCCCGAAGGGGATTTACAGGATCAAACTTTGGCAGCAAGGCAACCACTGCCCCCACCATAATGGTTAGTGGATTCAAGAAAAAGGAAGGCCCTAGCACCGACCAAGGCCCACCTCTCTTTGGTGGAGATGATGGTGAAAACATAGAATGCCCCCAAGGCAAAGAAGACTCGGATAGTCTATACCATCCATACTGGGCCGGGCGGAAATATAGTTGCAACGGTTGCAACACCTCCCCCAGAGGTAGAAGCGGTGAAAGAAAAGGCTGAGAATTATGTAATCATGGAGATATCTATGGGAAAAGGGGCAAGCAAGGTGAATTGGGCTTTTTAAGGGAGGAAGCCAAAGTGGTAGAAGCTTGCTATGAGAAACAAACCCAGAAGCTTCAGGAAGAAAGAGAAATGAATGCAAATCTTGTCGGGATTTTGACAGAGCTCGCATGGCCCATCATTGCTATTCCTCTTGAAGATTCCATGTCCGAAGCACAAATCCCACAGGGTGATATAGATGCACTTAGAGGAATGAAGAGGAAAATGTAGACAATTGATGATTGGGTAGCTAAACAGGTGGGAAACGTCAAACATTTCCTAGTAGCCACACTCCTAGACCTATACACAGCTAGTAATGTTCTACACTAGGCCAAAACTACCATTACCATTTGGGAAGGAGAGACCAAATAGTACAAGGCCTTGATGGATGAATTGGGAGAACTCCTAAGTCTTGGGGAAGAGATTATTACTGAGGCTAGAATTTTGGGAGAGGAGTCCTTCAACTTTGTCCGGACCCAGCACTCCAGACTTGATCTCACATTGGAGATAATCAAGCAATTGGTAGGGGCCCTATGGTACAAAGTTCTAGAGGTAGATTATTATTTAAATTTATACAAGGTATTTATCTCAAGGGTTTCGGGAGTTGATCCCTTTAGTACTGAAACATGTACTCTGGAGGAATACGTTGTGGGGAAGCTTGACGAACTAATGGAGTTTCGATATCAGTCCCCGGAGGGAATGGACAGAGAAAAATATCACGTATATCACACATGGTGCTCTAAGGTCATGACACAACAAAGATGGCCACATAATTCAAGGCAAGTACTCAGGATCTGGGAAAATAGGTGGAGGTGTCCAAATACCACCAGGTCAACCTCAAGGATGTTGATAAGGATAGAATCATCCAGCTCCTAGAAAAATTCAAAAATAGTAAGGAGCAATAAAGTTCTCAAGATTCTAGAGATTGTTTATCCACATGATACATTTTGAACATTATTTATTCTTTGAACGCAAGCTCCTAGATACCAGAGTCCCAGATCCAATAGTTTTATATTATTTCAATGACCTGCATCCAGGTTCCCCGGAGCCGACCGGTCATTATCAGGCAGCTAATAAGGGTGTCAAAAAGTGGGTGACCCTAGCAAGGCATGTCAACTCGAAGGATGGTTTTAACAGGTGGTCTTCCCAAGGTGCCTCTCTAGAATTAAACACCTAGTGCATGGAAGATAGTGAGACTCTTTTACATTGATGAGGCATGTAGCCTCAAACCCTGAGGGATCTAATTACTTCTATTCTTCCTCTCGCTCTCTTCTGGATGCCGATTCTTCCATACTACTTTTCTTGGCTTATTCTTCTGACATGTCATACCTCTGCTCTCTTCAAGGTTGTTGTAATGTAGTGTAGGTACTACCAACCAATAGAAGTTGTATTTTATTGTTGAGTGTAAAGTTAAGTTAGGCTAGTTTTAGGGCAAACCTTGGTGTATAAATAATAAGTCCAACCTCATTCTAGAGGTCTGCAGAAATGATGATTTTGTAGTCCATAGCTATAGCATTTCAGCATTTCATTTCTCGTAGTTGTAGAGCTTAATGCTCCTTAGTTCTTAAAAGCTCTTAGTAGATAGATTCTCCCTTGGAGTCATTATTGTACACACCAATGCTACTTGAAAACCTGTTAATGAAGAATGAAGAGTTCTGGCAATAAATTTGTTAGCATTCTGATCTCTTGATTAAATTTATTTTGTGTTGTATGTTTCTGATGGCCCTTTCTCTAATGTTTTAAGTAGATTAATGAACTTTTTTTCCCCTCGCTATTGAATATGTATGAACTGATGGTTCTGTATGCATTCAGTATTTAGTGTAGCATGTTACAGCATGGTTGATATTTTAAATGTATTTGCATAACTATAAGTAGATGGGTTCTCTCTAACCCTGGCATATCTTTTGAAGTTTCTTTGATAATATGAATGCTTGTAGGAAACCCTGACCTAACGAAATCCCCAGAGAAGATGAGAAAAGAAAACTAGCTATCCCCTCGAATAAAATAGTCACACTCCCAACTTAGCTCCCGCACCATCAAGACCTGACTATCACGTGCTTGAAGGCCGAGAGAATTTATTCCCCGGACAAACTTTCCAGGTGAAGTTGGCTAGTACCCTAGTACCCAGCAACAACTTACAGTCTATTGGCGGACCGGTCACAAAGTCCTGTCAATAGGTACCAAGTTGGGTAGCTAAAATTTACCCCAGTTACCTTTTGGAAGCCTAAAAGACCCTCCTAAACTACACCTAAAGTTAACCCATCGATTTATAAGTCAAGTTGACCATATAGAAACTTATAACCTTGGGTAATCTTTTGTACTAAATATAGGTAACCTTAGTTAACCCTGCACCTAACCATGGTTCCCTTTACTAGCCATGTCAACATCAAATTGCAACAATTGCCAAAATTGGCACAATAAATTAAAACAAATGACATGGCTTATTCACATTAATATTAACTAATTTAAATAAACACATGCAAACCTCAATTATGAATAAACCACATATACAACAAGGTCCATGTTACTTTATATAAATAGGACCTTGGAATGTACAAAATTTCACATAGGTTCCAATACTGGGTCCCTGATTTAGATCCATGGTCAACTATCCCTACACACTCATTGCACACATCAGTAGGTCCAAAACAACATGATATAAAATCATAATATGACATCAATAATTTATTGCATATAAATATATATAAATTCAAACTTAAATAATCATAGCATCGGTTTCCTAAACCAAATTCATCCCAATACATTCATACATTTTAATCTGATATATGACATCATCATAAACTGAAAATGAATCAAAACATGTAGTATCTCAAGTGTAGCCCAATTACATAATCAGGTATTGAATATAACATAGGATTCCATAGATCCTCAAATACATAAGTCTCAAAAGGTCAAAGCATGTCTAAGTACATAATCACTGAAAGCATAGAAAGCATAAAAAATAGAGTAGTGAAACAAAGACTATATGAGGTAGGCCTCACATCCACCCCCTCTAGGCATGAACTACTTCTGGAGCTCATCAAAGAGGTGAGGGTACTGAGATCTCATTTTTTTTGTATCATCTCAAGGGACTGTAACCTCATCATAGCAATATCACAGGACCCTAACTTGGTCCATCTCCCTACCTTGAAGTGCAATGATTCATTGAGTCATAATATAGATGGGCTCCATAACAAACTGGTCGTCCAACTCTACCTGTGACCTCAAAGATGGTGGTCTGATTCTCTACTAGGTGGTTGTAAACCACTGCAAACACCATGTGGGACTTTCCCCTATCTTGAACTATAGGCTCTAACATCGCTACATGCTGACTACCACCCTCAGAAAATTCCCTAGCTAAGTGACCCATGGCACCACAAGTGTAACATGGCCCATGTGACTGAACATGAACACCTAAAGGCCTAGAGTACTATGAGTTTGAATCCCTAGAGGAATCACTGTACCCACCTCTAGAGGGCTATTGAGTCTGCGTTGGAGGTGTGCTTGGCACCCATGGTCTTCGTGTTAGAATACTTCAGCGATAACTGAGAGGGGGGTGAATCATTTATCAGCAACTTGATCTTTATCTTAAACTTATTAATCCAGATTGATACAAAGTAAATGCACATTTAGATAACACATTACACAACACATCAATTTGGTTATGGGGAAACCAAATGGTAAAAACCCCAGTGGGAATTAGTACCCACAAATAACTATACTGTTTATAGTGATCCCTGCTAAAAGATCTTCCAACCCTATTAGGAGTTGTTCATTACAATGCAGTATTATAGTGACCTGGTTAAGGGTCGAACCTTGTTAGGAGTCTTTTACAATAACCCTATTAGGGGTGGTGGACTCACTATCCAAGGACTCACTGTCCAAGTGGTGAAGGCTACAACCTTCTGGTTATTTGATACACACTGTATCAACAAGGTGA
>MU224173.1:509040-525330 GCA_018584345.1 Thuja plicata
GAACAAAGTGGGTATTCAGAAACAAGATGAATGAAGATGGTACAGTAGTTAGAAACAAAGCAAGATTGGTATGCAAGGGATATGCATAGAGAGAAGGAATAGACTACACTGATACATTTTCCCCTGTAAGCAGACTAGAAGCCATAAAGTTGTTCCTGGCATACACAACATTCAAAGACTTTAAAGTTTATCAAATGGATGTAAAATCAGCTTTTCTGAATGGTGATTTGAATGAAGAAGTCTACATTGAACAACCTCAAGGATTTAGTTTCTCAGATGAACCAGACATGGTATGCAAATTGAAGAAAGAACTCTATGGTCTTAAATAGGTCCCAAGAGCTTGGTATGAGAGACTTGATGGTTATCTTACCAAGATTGGATTCAAGAAAGGAGCAGCAGATTACAACCTATTCACAAGAGATAAACCTGATTGATTATTGTTAGTTGCTATATTTTTTGATGACATTATCTTTGGGGGTAATGACAAGCTCAGTAAAGCATTTGAAAAAGAAATGCAGAATGAATTTGAAATGAGTATGATTGGTCCTATAAAATAATTTTTGGGACTAAATGTAAAACAAAAAGATAAAGGTATATTCATTAATCAATCTAAATATGTGAAGGAAATACTGAAGACTTTTCAGATGGATGATTGTAAGCCAGTATGCACTCCCATGATAACTGGAAGAAAGCTTTCAAAAGATGATGACTCCACAGCAGTTGATAAGACATTGTACAAATCTATGATTGGTAAACTCATTTATCTAACTCAATCTAGACCTGACATATCTAATGTAGTTGACATTGTTGGAAGATTTGCAGCTAAACCTAAGAAGAGTCACCTAATGGCAATCAAGAGGATATTCAGATATCTAAAGGGAACTATAGACTATGGTTTATGGTATCCTAAATCAGAGAATGTAAAACCTCATGTATATACAGATGCAGATTGGGTAGGTTGTATTGATGACAGGAAGAGTACTTCAGGAGGAGCAGTATTCCTTGGAGACAAATTGGTTTCTTGGATAAGCAAGAAGCAGAACTGTATTTCTCAGTCAATAGTAGAAGCTGAATATGTTGCAGCAGCACTGAATTGTTCACCTATTGTTTGGATCAAGAAGATGGTTAAAGGCTTTGGCATTCAGGTAGATTATCCTATTGTTATTCATTGTGATAATACTAGCACTATCAACATGTCTAAGAACCCTATGATGCACGCAAAGACAAAACACATAGAGATCAAGTACCATTTCTTAAAAAAAAGGTTGTAGACAAAGAAATTAAATTGGACTATGTGAGCACCAAAGAACAGTTGGAAGATATTTTCACAAAGCCCTTATCAAAGGATACTTTTGAGTATCTCAGGGAGAAGTTTGGAGTAATTCCCTCTCCTAAGTCTATTTAGAAGAAGCAGCAAAGACATCAGTCATTAAGTGACTGATGAATGGTTGAATACTCTACTTCTGTAGTAGTACCTATACCTAAAAATACTATGCATCCCTATGCCATTGATGTCAAAGGGAGAGTATATAGTAAGGAGGAGTATGTACTAAGGGGGAGCATATACTCTGGGGGAGTATATACATGGAACAGAGGAACTGCAACAATTTAGAGAAATCTTTGATGAGGATATTGAGAAGATTGTAAAATAAAAAGGACACCATGAATAGAGGATGTTTTTGATATCATATGTTGCCATCAATGTCAAAGGGGGAGATTGTTGGAGATTTGATTCTGAGCAGTTGATTGATTGTATGTTTGTCATTGATGACAACATATAATACACAATAGTAATTCTATATGTACTTATCCTAATGATGATATGAAGACTTGCGTGGATAGATACATGTTGTTGACATGTTTATTATGTTATGTTCGTACACGCAGACCTAGATATGATGTTTCAGTAAAGTTATGTAATTACGTTATTGGCAGTTACAGTTCTGGAGGTGTAACAGTTTAGGGCCAACATATATCACATGTTTCTTGAGTTGCACCTATCTTCTATATATGCATGTGTATACCACATGTTTCTTGAGTGCCAAACGTGTTTCAAGAATATTGTAAAGTTAGAGTTAAATTGATGAGGCCGACTTAGTGAAGCGTTGCGTCTATTTGGTTTATACGTGCATGGTTGTAATTATGCTTGCATGCTTAGTAGAGCCGACAAGGATGTTATGAAGAGTTGTCTTATAGGTCCCATGATCTCATACTATGAGGAAGATACTTATAACAAGTCAAAGGTGACATGCTAAGTGTGAATGATATGAAAAGTAAAGAAAGATGTACAGAGCAGATTATCAGAGTTGGTTCATTTATCAAGATTTTATGTGAAGAAGAAGTGAAAGATTGAAATACACTGGAACTAATCAAGACAATAGGGTTACTCTATAGTTCATCATCAAATATAGTGCATATTTGTTATTCAGAAGGTTGTAGCCTTCACCATCAAGCAGTGAGCTTTTGGACAGTGAGTCCACCACCCCTAATAGGGTTACTTGTAAAAGACTCCTAACAGGGTCTGACCCTTAACCAGGTCACTATACTTATTGCATTGTAATGTACAACTCCTAACAGGGTTGAAATATCTTCTAACAGGGATTAATACAAACAAGTATAGTTTATTGTGGTGCTAATTCCCACCAGGGTTTTTACCATTTGGTTTCTCCATAATCAAATTGTGTTGAGTACTGTGTTATCTGATTATGCATTTACTTTGTTGTATTCTAAAGTTAAAGAAGTAAAAAGAACTGAAGTTACTGATAACTGATTCAACCCCCCCCCTCTTAGTTATCCTTTGGGACTATTCTAACACATACCATGAAGAAAATTAGAGCTACCATACTCAAAACCTCATTCTCAAAGAATGCAAAAGACAAGAAACCAACTACAAGATCCAAAAAACCAAAAAACTGAGAGGACATAGAAATACATCATCCACTCAAGGGATTGAATCAAGAACTCCCCACCTAAAGGTAAAAGGATCAGAGGCAGAGTTCCTTCCTGTGGAACCTGGTGATATCTCCGTAACAACAACAATGATCAAGGATTTTGAGGGATCACTCAGACCTGTGAAGTGAGGTGGAGATGATACCTGGTACCTATACTCCTGCATCTGCAAGAAGAGATACATGGATACATATGGATATACATACAAATTAGATATATGAAAGCAGATGACCAAGATCGATACATCGTGTGGACCTCACTAAGTGAGTAACTATGACTTCGTCCTGAGTCATGAAAATACATTAGGCACATATTAATGAAACATAAAATATCACGATAATGGTTAGATTCAAATCCTTGGGTTAGATCCATAAAACATATTAAAATAGATGGTTTTCTAATCTCATAAACATATAAATGATAACCATAAATGAGCATATCAATCATTTGATAAACATATCATCATCCACAAAACATAAATGTAAATGTATAGTTCTAACCAACATAATAGAATGTCCAAATCAGAAAGTCCAAGTATCACGATAGGAGAGGGTATTATAGGTTTGACCATGGAGGCTCACCTCCCAACCTAGGCCTTTTTAAGGCCACCCCCAAGCTTGGGGATCCAGAGTGGAACAAGATACAAATAGGAACTCACAAACTCACATAAAACATTCATATATAAAACCACATTTAAAAATTTCCAACACATGGTAGAACAAAAGGAAGGTCTCCAAGAGGCCTTCCTAAAAATAGGGGTAGTCATAGACCTCACAGTAGGAGAAAGAAAAGTATACAAAATAGAAACCTCAAGCCACACATGGACTTGGAATGACCATCTTCACAAGATATAGTCATATAATATACCTCCTTATGCCCCCCAAAATCCCTCAGGCCATACTTGGCATCATGGGTATTGTGAAACCCCGTGTCTTTCCTTCCAACATGGGAGACTATACACTAAATTGAAGTCATTTCCACCACAAATTCAAAGTTACTTTGCCCTCTGAAGGGTGAGTGTGCCTTGAAGAATCCCATCCAAAAAGATTCACAAAATAAAACACAACAAAATAAAACTCCAAAAACTCAAGTTGAAAAATAACTCAAGATTTACATAGGAATCCATTAATGGAGTTTCAAGCTCAAGAAAATCAAGAAACTATGAAACCTACTTTTAAAGAAGACCAACCTTTATCCAAACTAAGGTGAGTTGAAACTTGGTGATGAACTATCCTTCCTATTCTGCTTCTCCAAAATCTCATTCGAATCTAAAATCTATCTCTAAGGATAGAGAGTGGGTGAACACACAACTCTTCCTAAAACCTTCCCTAAAAAGGAAAACCTCTAAGACTAACCAAAGGTGAAAACACCCTAACCATCCCTTTCTTCTCACATGCCTTTATTCTCCATGAGTGGAGTTAAATGAAACTTGGGAAGAAGAGAGAGGTTAACCAAAGTTACACTCTATTACCCTATTCATTTTGTTGTCATAAGTTTTGTCAAAGTCATAAGTAGCCAAGTCTAGTCAATCAATGAAATGGAAAATACTAACGAGTATGAGAAGTCAGTTGGTAATGTAAGTGAAGGGAGTAGTCGGTAAAGAAAGTAGAATCAAGCACCAAGCAAAAATAGTCACCGAGTGGAAATGCTATTCTGTCATAGTTACCGAGTACCGAGTTTGAAAACTTACACTGAGCACCAAGAGTAGTTAGTTACCGAGTATTTGAAGTATTTACTTATTGAGTAATGAAGGCAAGGAAATTGAGCAAGTAAACAAAGTCAAATCTTGATAATAACGCATTTAATGAATTGACAGACGATTTCAGAAGAATCTATGATCCCTAAAGTCAGTTGGTTATAGAATCTACAAACTAGAATAATCAAGAACAAGATGCAAGGTAGAGATTAAGCAGAAAAATAGATGTTGTGTGTTTCAAGAAGGGAAAAAGTTCCAAGGTAACAATCAGGCAGTTTACCAAGTGGCAACAAATCATAAGGATGATCAAACGAATGATATTGACTTGCGAAAAACCTAATTAATGAGATTAAGAGGCAAAAATAGAGGATATTTAAAAAGTGAAGAATCCTTATGAGAACATATAAAGAGAAGAAAAAGAAAAAATAGGAGTGATGAATGTTGTTGTTGTTATTAGGGAATAGCAGAGCATTTGAGGCAGCACCGAGCATAGAATTTGCAGAAGGAAGGTTTGATGATCACATCACCAAGCAGATTCAGAGGTAAAGAATTTAGAGCATAAAGAGTCTGATCAAGCATAACGGATTGATGCATTATTTCAAACAAGTTCAAAGCATTGTTGAATACATTGTTTTTGTTATTTTGTATATCCCACCACTAGGTAGATCCTTACAGATCTTATTTTGTAAACCCTCTAACAAGGTACAATTAGAGAAGAATTTGTGAAATTCTTTAACAAGGTAGACTGCATAAGTCTTTATACTCTTAATAGGGTAAGCTATCAGAAGTAGCTAAACATTGTAGCTCTAACCGAGCAACCTTTTTACTGTAGTAGTGAAGGATTGTGGGTGTCATCCCCACCGTAGTTTTTTCCTCTAACCAAGGATTTCTGTTTGACCAAAAATCATGGTGTTATGGGTTTATTTGTTATGTGTGTACTTGAAATGATTTACATTTTTTAAATTGTTTTTCATTTACATTTTTCATTTGGTAAAGCATGCAGAAGTGAGACAGTTCTATAGTGGAAAAATTTTAAGTGAACTGATTCACCCCTCCCCTCTCAGTTCATAATCTTGCATGACATTTCCAACAATTGGTATCAAAGCATTGGTTTCTTGAGTTAATGTTTTGACCACCTAAGAGTAAAAGATCTTAGTCATGGAAAGTTATAGGCGAGCTAAGAGGATTGACAGTCTTGAGTATGAGCTAGAAAGTGCACAAGAATTGATTACCGAGTTAAGAAGGAAATTGGAGAAATCAATGAAAATGAGAAGAAAGCTATATGATGAACGAAAGATTACTCAAGAACAGGTTGACATAGTTGAAACAGCTTTAGAAGGTAGTCTGAATGATAAAAATGAGACAGCCATCAAAGAACTAATGGAAAAGAATGACTCACTTACCAAATAGCTAGATTTAATGAAGAAAGATCTTGAATCAAACAGCATGAGGATGACCGAGTTGATAAAAGGTAAAATAAGTGCTGAAGATGGAAAAAGGATGATTGAAAATGACAAAAGATAGGTTGAAGCACGGTTAGTAGAAAAAGACAATGAGATCATAAGAATGACACAACAACATCATAACATGACTGATGAACTTGTGAATGCCAATATAGAGATTGCTAGAAAGGAATTTGAAAATCAATCATTAAAATCAGAAATAGAAAGGTTGAACACCAAACTGACAAATGAAAATAACATCAATTAAGTACTTAAGAAAAAGGAAGAAGCCTCTCAAGCTTTGGACAAACAACTCAATAGTTAAAATCAACCGAGTGATAAAACAGGTATTGGATTCAATGAAACTAGCACTATCAAGCAAGGAGAATCATCTAATTCATCAAAAGATCAAAGTACTGAAGCACCACCAAGAAAAAGGAAGAAACCTCATTGCAACTATTGTGGAAAGCCCAGTCATACAACAAATGTTTGTAGGAGCAGAAAAGGTAATGTACCAAGTAAACCTAATTTTGATGGATATTGTTTTAGATGCAATAACCATAGTCATAAAGATTTTGAGTGTACATCAAGGATCCCTAACAAGTCAAGGAAAGATAAATTTTATGGTTACTAAAACACTTACAACAAGTATGGACACAAAGCTGAAGAATGCAGATCAAAGAAAAGGAATAGAAAGTGGACACCGAACCAAGAAAGATCACAATCCAACCGAACAGAAGCATCAATACCATGGGACTACAATACCAACATCTCTTGTGCATCATGTGGAAGGTATGGACACATTGCTGCAAATTGTTTATTAATGTTTGGAAAGAACAATAGGAAATCATGGAGAAGTTCTAGTATGGCATGTTTTCACTGTCACAAAATAGGACACCTAGCTAAAGATTGCAGGTACCGAGTCAGTATATCAAACAAGAAATAAAGTAGTGACAAGAAGACATCTACTGTTGATGAGATAAGGGGAAAAATGAATAAAACCTGGAAAAGAAAAGAGAAAGATAATGGAACCTCAATCAGAAAATTTGAAAGCACCTCATCTACCGAGATGAGTGCACCGAGCTGCACTTAGTCGGTAAAAGGTATGTAGGAACTACTCATCGAATTCAAATCTTTAATCAGTTCCTAAATTAAGAGAGCAGAGATCCATATTAGCATGCTTAGATGCATTTGGCTATTTTACAAAAGTTTTTATGTGATTCACATGCAAGTCAGAGTATTTAGTTAGTCGTTGAAATTTGAATTTCACAAAGTCGGTGAATGCATTTATGACAACCTAACTTATTTGTTGGAAACCCTAATTGAGAAAAATCTATAAATATGAAGTTTTACAAGTCATTTTACACCTTACACATTAGAGTTATCAAGAGCGAGTTGCAGAGCGATTGAGTCTTTGTGCATTCAAACGAGTTCCAAGGTAAATTTTGAAACGAGCTAAATCATCTATAGTTGTATTCATTGTTGTTTGCTTTCAACCGAGTTAAGCTTTCAAAGAGAAAAGGATTATTTCCATCACTACTCCT
The DNA here is from genome assembly GCA_018584345.1 of Thuja plicata. Taxonomy (NCBI): domain Eukaryota; kingdom Viridiplantae; phylum Streptophyta; class Pinopsida; order Cupressales; family Cupressaceae; genus Thuja; species Thuja plicata. The sequence goes on from MU224173.1 coordinate 516,672, forward strand.
AATCTAATGACACCAAAGAAGAAAGTACCAGTCGTGGCAAAGAAGTTGATCCCATAAACCCTAAACACAAGATGCCACCCACCAAAGCTGCAGAAATTGATATGATGGGAGCGTTGTCTTCCATTCCACCTAGGGTTATATTGATAGATTATGTTCAATCCTTCATCCACTGTAAAATTGAAGATATTTGTGTTAATGAGTTGGACACTTCGTTCATCAAACTATGTGACAATGGAAAGTTGAGAGATGGGCACACACATCTAGAGAGAAAGGGTTTGGTGCATACCCTTCATCTGTCGAGAGTCTTCAAACCTGAATGGATCAGATTTGTGCTTAGTCGAGTACATGATCAGTTTATGTGGCTAGAGAAACCAGTTAAGATGACCAAGGATGTACTACACATCATCACTAGCCTACCAATTAGAGATAGACCAAAGGCAATCAAGAAGATTGACATAGAAAATTTGAGTGAGCTTACCAAAGCCTAATGGGACAGTAGAGCGATGAGAATTTTGATGGTAGAAGATGCAGAACTTAATTTTGCATGTAACATCATTTCCTATCGAGTCTTCCAATCATCTAGGGTAGACAGTGTACCCTATGCAGCAATCGACCTAGCTTATAAGATTATGAAAAAAGGAATGAAATTAGATGTTTGTGAGATTTTGTTGAGGCAAATTGAATACAACATGAAAACAATCAGGAGAGCTAAGAAGAACACTTTGAAGTTTGGTCCACTATTGGTATGTATATTCTTCTATTTTGAGAACTTTTTCCCATTAGTCAGTGAAGTAACATGGAGCACAGATAGGGCAATCATTTATCAAATCAATGAATATATTTTAGGATTGGGAAACAATTTTAATTTGATCACGAATGATTACTTTTTAAAGTTTCAAGCAAAGATGCATAAAAAATTCAGGATTCCACCCTAGCTAGTGGAAAGATATCATGATAATATTTGTTTTGAAGTAGATACCGACCTATGTATCATTAAGGCTGTTGAGCCTAGGACTAGTTGGCTTCAACCAATGGGATATGAAGTTGATATTGACATAGCTGAACAAAAAATTGAGACATTGTTGAAAGACCCCATTGACAATAAATCTGACAGATATGGAACCTATGAAGAAGTTAAAGAAAAGATCAAGCATGGTATAGTGATACCTAAGGCCATAAGGAAAATAAGGAGAATGATTGGGGAATTGTCTCAGAAACTTGAAGTTGGAGAGGATGAAGAAGAATCAGAGGCATCACCTTCAATTGAGAAGAAGAGGAAACAACCAAAAGCTAATCCCTCATCAAGTGGCAGGAGCACAAGGGCCTCGGTAAGGGAAAAAGAAAAGGAACAAACTGAGACACCCAAACCAAGACGGAAAACATATGTGAGGAGTAAGAAAAGTGTTGTAAAGCCAAGAAGATAATAGAAGTTAAAAATTGAAAGTGAAACAGAAACAGAGGAGACTGAGGCACCCAAAGTACCACAAAAGAAATCAAAACCAACTCTTGATGAATCCGTTGATTCATTAATTAAACATGGAGGTTTTGTTTGAGTAAAACAACTAAGATATGAGTAGTTGAGTGAAAATGATCAGGTAAGAATTGAAGATGTTGTTATTTTCACACTGAATAAATTTAGAATAACACCAATGAAAGTTTCAAGCATGCTTCCTGATGAGTTATACAATAAGGTAGATGCAAGGTGGATATATGCATTGACTACTGAAAAACAAATAAGAAATTAAGGTATCACTCTCCTTTCTCCTTATTTTCCTTATTTTCCTTATGGCCTTAGGTATCACTACAGAACTATTCAAGGAGATTTCTTGTGAAAAATAAGGTACTAAGAATAATGATCGGTAAGCTTTTAGAAGTTGAGAAAGAAATAGATGAAATGTGGAGAAAAATATCCAAGCTAGATGCTACCAAGTCTTGAGAAGATGAGCCAACCAAGGGAACTACCAAAGGACAATCATCAAAAGGCAATAAAGGTCAAACAGATCCCATTGACCTAACCAAAGATATCGATGGAATAAATGTTGAAGTTGCATCAGAAGAAGAGGATCCTGCACAAGATATAGCAAAGGAAGAAGATGCCATGGATACAACATATCAAAATACCAAGTGCATGGACATAAATGACACTCCACCAATCAAATAATCAGATCTAGTAATACAAAAAATTCATGCTTATCCTAAGATAAGTACAAAGACCACCGAGGAAGGAAATGAACAAAGAAAGGGAAATGAATTAGTTCCCCCAACTGACACCGAAGGAGAGAAACAAAAAGACTCAAAAGAAGAGTCAGAGAAAAAGAAAGAGTCAGAAAAAGAGAAGGAGAGTGAGAAAGGGAAGGAGAATAAAGATACACAAGAAGAGAAGAAAGAAAAAGAAAAGCCAGAACGTACTCATGAGTGAGAGGAGAAATCTGAGAGCATAACAGACACAAACAAGTCTCCCACCGATGCCCTTAAGGCATCTATCTCACCATCAAGAAGAAAGAATAAGAAGAAAAAGAAGGAGGAAATTGACTTAATAGAAGAAATAATTTTGCCCCCTCCTGATTTTGCAAACATGAATGCTGAGGAACTGGCATCATATGGGAAACTATTGAAGAGAAAGATAGCCCAACAAAAGTTGATTGATGAAATGAGGAAGCAAGAGGACATTCTTGAAGATGTCAAAGACATCTTTCAATCACTACTACCTGATGCTACAATAAATGAAAAAGATAGTTTGATTCAGCAAGTAGGCAAACTTGCTCAACAGATAAAGGTACCGGACACGGATACCACCGAATCATTATTAAAAATTCATGAGCCAAAGTTGACAAAGAGAATAATGGAGAAAATATTAAAATACATAGCAGAAGACAAGGTAACTCTTTTTGAACTATGTACAGCGATAGAGTAGACTCTAACCACAATTCTTTCATTATTTCAAAAGCTTTGTCAAATTTCAAAATTTATTGACATAAGGAATAAAGAATAGTCGGTAGAGACTGAGTTAACCGAACTCCTAAAGGATATATCTATTGAACCCGGTTCAATCCAAGTATATTATCAGAAGATCAAGCATCTCATGGGACACCAACATGAACTCAGGAAAGAGGAACATAAAATCCTGATAGAGTTGTTGGGATTGCAAGCCATTTTGACTCCACATATTGAGGCTATGAAAAAATATTTAAAGAAAGGCAAGGACTTAGTCACTATGCCAGAGATGAGTTAACTTGACATAATCACAGGTCTAGCAGCAGACATAAATGAGCATATTATAGTTATGTAGACACTAAAGGAGACATGGGAGTTAGCATTGTCTGATCTCCAAAATAAATATAAGTACTTTTTTTATAAGTAATTGTTATTTTGGCACTTTTGTCAAAAAAGGGGGATAATATGTGAGATAATATATTAAAGGATGATAGGATGATAATGTATGGAATACAATTTTTGAACTGTATATAGCGCATAGGCACTATCAACAAAGGGGGAGTTATAAGTTTTGAGTTTTGATTGATGACTTTGAAGTTTTTGTCAAAATGCCAAACTAATGACAAAGGGGGAGATTGTTACCCTATTTATTTTGTTGTCATAAGTTTTGTCAAAGTCATAAGAAGCCAAGTCTAGTCGGTAAGGGAAATGGATAGTACTACTGAGTATGATAAGTCAGTCGGTAATGTAAGCGAAGGGAGTATTCAGTAAAGAAATTAGAATCAAGCATCAAGCGAGAACAGTCACCGAGTGGAAATTCTATTCGGTCACAGTTACCGAGTACCAAGTTCAAAAACTTACACCAAGCACCAACAGTAGTCAGTTACTGAGTAGTTGAAGTATTTACTTACCGAGTAATGCAGGCAAGGCAACCTAGCAAGTAAACTAAGTCAAATCTTGATAAGAACACATTTAATGAATTGATAGATGATGTTAGAAGAATCTATGAACACTAAATTTAGTTGGTTACAGAAGCTACGAACCAAAATAATCAAGAACAAGATGCAAGGTAGAGATTAAGCGGCAAAACAGATGTTGTGAGTTCCAAGAAGGGAACAAGTTCCAAGGTAACAGTTAGGTGGTTTACTGAGTGGCAAAAAATCATAAGGATGATCGAACAACTGATATTGACTTGTGGAAAACCTAATCAAGGAGATTAAGAGGAAAAAACAGAGGATATTTAAGAAGTGAAGAATCCTTTTGAGAACATATAGAGAGCAGAAAAAGAAAAAAGAGGAGTGATGAATGATGTTACTATTATTAGGGAATAGCAGAGTATTTGAGGAACCACCAAGTACAAAATTTGCAGAAGGAAGGTTTGATGATCACATCACCGAGAAGATTCAGAGGTAAAGAATTCAGAGCATAAAGAGTCTAATCAAGCATAACAGATTGATGCATTATTTTAGAGAAGCTCAAAGCATTGTTGAATACATTGTTTTTGTTATTTTGTAAATCCCACCACTAGGTAGATCCTTACAGATCTTATTTTTTAAATCCTCTAACAAGGTACAATTCTTAGAGAATAATTTGTGAAATCCTTTAACAAGGTAGACTGCATAAGTCTTTATACTCTTAACAGGGTAAGCTATCAGAAGTAGCTAAACATTGTAGCTCTAACCGAGCAACCTTTTTACTACAGTAGTAAAGGATTGTGGGTGTCATCTCCACCGTATTTTTTTCCTCTAACCAAGGATTTCTGCGTGACCAAAAATCATGGTGTTATGGGTCAATTGTTTATGTGTGTACTTGAAATGATTTACATGTTTTAAATTGTTTTTCATTTATAGTTTTCATTCGGTAAATCATGCAGAAGTGAGACAGTTCTATAGTGGAAAAGTTTTTAAGTGAACTGATTCACCCCTCCCCTCTCAGTTCATAATCTTGCATGACATTTCCAATACACTCCTCTTCAAATTTTCTCAAGTTTGAAAAATAGAGTTTAGGGGAGAAATAAATAAGTTTACCTTCTGGGAGCCTAAAATACCCTCCTAAACTACACCTAAATTTAACCCACAGATTTCTATGTCAAGTTGACCATTTAGAAACTTTTAACCTTCGGTAAGCCTGGGTACTATAGATAGGTAACCTTAGTTAACCCTACACCTAACCATGGTTCCCTTTACTAGCCATGTCAACATCAAATTGCAATAATTGCTAAAATTGGCACAGTAAATTTAAAAAAATGAGGTGGCTTATCCACATTAAAATTAACTAATTTAAATACACACATGAAAGTCACATTTATGAATAAACTACATATGCAACAAGGTCCATGTTTCTTTATATAAACATGACCTTGGAATGCATAAAATTCCACATAGGTTCCAATACTAGGCCCTCGATTTAGATTGATGGTCAACTATCCCTGCACACTCATTGCACACATCAATAGGTCTAAAACAACATGCTATGAAAGCATAATATGACATCAATAATTTATTGCATATAACTATATCTGAATTCAAACTTAGATAAGCATAGCATCATTTTCGTAAACCAACTTCATCACAATACATTCATTCATTTTAACCCCATATATGACTTCATCATAAACTAAAACTAAATCAACACATGTAGTATCTCATGTGTACCCTGATTACATAATCAGGTACAAAATATATAACATAGGATTCCACAAATTCTCAAATACATAAGAGTCTCAAAAGGTCAAAGCATGTCTAAGTACATAATCACTGAAAGCATAAAAAAATAAAGTAGTGAGACAAGGACTATCTGAAGTAGGTCTCACAAACGGATTCAAGAGAAGTTCATGTCATAGGTACTATTAAGGGTATTCCTTATAAACTTGTTGCATTTCCAAAAAATATACTAACAAAGAGTGTTCTAGTAGTTGACATCCCGCCTCAGTATGAAATGTTAATATCTAGAAAATGGAGTGCCTCAATGGGAGGAAGTATCTAATGAGATCTATCCTTTTTTACATTTTATATAGCTAGTAAAAATGTTAGTGTATCCATGGAAATCAGAACTCCTCATATGATTGAGGAAAGTGAAGATGAAGCAATGAATTATTTATTGGATACTGACATTGGATCCTTTCAAGTGAAAAACAGTAAGGTTGAGGGAGATTTCCAACATATGCTTTTGATAGAGGAGAAGGCCAATCTTGCAGACAAGACTGACTTATGGATAATGTATTTTGATGGTGCAAGCTCAAAGGAAGGAGCTGGTGTAGGAGTGTTATTAATAGCTCCTAGTGGTAAGACATACAAGTTCTCATTTTCTCTTTTGTTCACCTACACTAATAACATTTTATAATATGAGGCTTTACTAATAGGGTTGAGGTTAACCTCAAGACATAACATTAGGTTTATCAGAGTCATTGGAGACTCTGAGTTAGTTATCTCTCAAATAAGATCCAGGTATGATTCAAAGAATCTGAGGCTAAGATAGTATATGAATGTTGTTTGGGACGAAATAGAAAACTTTGGTGCATTTGGCATTGATTGGATGGATAGGAGTCAAAATAAGATGGCATACCTGCTGGCTAACATTGATTTGAGGCCTAAAGACATTACTTTCTGTTGTCTGACTTTCAGTCACCCATTTTTGGCATTATTAGAGTCAGTCTGGTTATGTCTAGGTCTAAGTCTTTCCAAGGATAGGAAGTCTTTGCTGGGTTTCCCTACCATTGCATTCTTGCTTCATGCCAGGTGGGTTGCTTTCAAAGTCTCTTCATTCTAGGTAGGTTGTAGATCCCAACCCGGCAAAGATAATATGCTCTTATTGATGATCTTTTTCAGCAGATGGAATGATGTTTGGGAGTCATAAGTTTCAGACATTCAATGGAACCAGAGAAGATTCTTCATATGGATGATACATTGACAAGGCCAGCATTGAAATGATTAAGAGCCAAACTCCATAATACTAATGAACATATGGATAATCATCATCATTGATTGTAATATGTTTTAAAAAGTGTTGATGGCATGATTCAGGCGTGGACTGACCATTTGAAAGTATAACAGAGCCAAATATGCATTGATCCAGTGCATTTTCAAAAAATGGTAACAGCGGATTTTCTCCATGGAATTAATACATGGATCGGTTCTCTGAACCTCAACAATCCCAATGAAAAAAACAAAACGCGATTTGGATTAAAGATAGCGGAGATCTTTCAAGGTGGAAAATTGAGTTTCAGATGCGCCATTGCGAAAATCGCACCTCATTGTGCATTTTCCGCAAAGCTGAATCTTATAAGGTTGCGAGTTTCGCACCTGTTAGGTGATTTTCCGCAAAAGTAATAATTAATGTTATAAACAAGCCATAACAAAAGAAAGAGTTTTCAATTATTATTAAAAGATTAAAGCACATTTTTTAAGTTATGAAAAGTCTCGCGTACCTAAACTTGACAGGCGGAAATATGCCCAGGCACTACTCCATTGTGGAAAATGCACTCATCAAGTGAATTTATGCAAAGCTTAATGCTTCATAGCAGAAGATGCACTCATCAAGTGGATTTCCGCAATGAAGGAATTTTTGCACCCCCTCATACATTTTCCGCGGAGAAGCCAAGTTCCAATTTTCTGCAACGGAGAAGCCAAGTTCCAATTTTCCGCAACGGAGAAGCCAAGTTCCAATTTTCCGCAACGGAGAAGCGCTTTTCCAATTTTTTGCCAAGGAGAAGCACTTTTTGAGTTTTCCACAAAGAAAGTGGAAAATGACTGCTCATGTTCATTTTCCGCCAAGGGAAGCATTCAGTTTGGGATTTTCCACCAATTGCATTATGGAGATTGATTTCTTATGAAATAACGATAGAAACTATGCTGCACTTTCTTTAATACATCTAAGAAAGGATGAAAGTCAGTTGCGGATCATGTTAATTGTTGTTTACATGTTGGCTAAATTTGAACATAAACAGTTATTTGACCCTGAAGCCCAATGGATTTGACTCGACAGATGTCATTAAAGAGAAGACGAAGGATTCAAATTGAAGTGTCACAGTTATGATGTCTTTACTTATTCCCATGTCAGTGATTGGCTTTTCAAATTCTATCATCGAGATGTTCTCTCTTTATGCCCTGTCTTTTTGTATTCTGGAAGTTGAATCATTTCCAGTAAGCATTGTATGTAAACTCTATAAATATTGTGAAGGAAATCAAGGTAAGGGGTCGGCAAACTGGTTATGGAAGCAGAAGTAATTCCATTTACAGAATCTTTGTTCCTTGTTTGTTGTTCCATTTTAGTTCATATCTGCATGTGAATAGATAGAATAATTATATATGAAGTTGTAATTATCTGCTGGATTCCATTTCATGTATGTGATTGCAGTGAAAGTAATTCTATTTACCCGTCATGTATGATTCTTCTCCTGTTCACCTTGTTATTTAGATTGCATCTGAATAGAAAGTACAATTGTATATGGAGCTGTAATTCCTACTTGGATTCTATTTCATGTTAGTAGTTGCAGTCTAAGCAATTCTATTTGCTGTCTGTATATGATTCTGCTTTTGTTCTCATTAGTCGACTATGCATTCTTAGAATAGGTAGGTTTAGTTAGAAGGTAGTCTTTTCGATGATCTATAATCAGCATTCTATTGAAGGTTGTAGATTATCTTCACATTATCCTTGCCTAAATTGTTTGTGTCTACAAGCAATTTGGTTAAATCACACAAGGAATAAACCTGATGATCGATAAAAA
>MU224173.1:525380-568579 GCA_018584345.1 Thuja plicata
GTTAAATCACACAAGGAATAAACCTGATGATCGATAAAAAGACACATTCATTGCATAACAAACACAATCAGGGAGCTGTACCTGTCAATTTAGAGGGCAGTGATAGATAACATACACTGACCCATTTTTTGGTGACATCCTTTTGTTCTCTCACCTTGGGTGCTAAAAGAGTCAGAGATTACAAATCTAACAGGAGGACAAACTGTTAACCAACACTTTCTCAGGGATCTCTAAAATAGAGATTCAATATAGACCATCTATTACAAACAATTCTGAAAATTGGAAAGTATTTGATGATGAGAAGGATATTCTGAGATTCCTATCTTGTGAATCTAGCTTTTGAAACAAAGAGATGGAGTTTAATGGTTTTTTTGATACCCTAGATGGAAGCGACAATATTCTTGGAAAGGAGGCTCTTCAACTAAAATCATATAAACTTCCCAAATGTCTAGTTTTACTTGAGAGAGCCTTTGATAATAAGGACATTTCGTTCTCTATGAACACTATGAAAAAACCTAAGCACTTGGAGGAGGTAAAATTGGGGACTGATCAAGATCCTAAAAAGGTATATATTAATAGGAAGTTATCCCCCAAGATTAAAGGTTCATTGGTAGATATTCTCAGAAAATATAGACATGTTTTTACATGATGTTATGATGACTTTAAAGCATACAAAGAATATATTTTTGAACATGAGATTCCATTAAAAGAAGACTCTAAGCCTTTTAGACAGAAGTTAAGACCTGTCAATCCCACTCTAGCACCTAATATGCAAGAAGAACTAAAGAATATGAAGGATGTTGGAATCATAAAGCCTATAAGGCATTAAACATGGGTATCCAATTTGGTACTAGTCAGAAAGAAAAATGGAGACATCAGACTGTGTGTAGACTTTACAAACTTAAATATTAATTCTTTGAAAGACAATTATGGATTTCCCAACATGGAAGCAATGTTGCAAAGAGTCACTGGGTCTAAGTTGATAACAATGTTGGATGGTTTTTCATGGTATAATCAGGTCAAGGTCAAGGAATCTGAATAGTTCAAGACTACAGTCACCACACCCTAGGGAAATTATGTGTATGTCTGAATTCCCTTTGGTCTAAAAAATATTGTAGCTACTTTCTAGAGAGCCATGGATGTGGCATTTGCAGATTTTATAAACAATTTTTTGGAAATCTATCAAGATGATCTTACTGCTTATTCAGCGAAAGAAGATCAACATTGTGATCATCTTTAAAAAATCTATGTAAGATCACTAGAATATGGGGTTTCCTTTAACCCAAAGAAGTGTGTATTTGGGGTAGCAGAGAGAAATATTTTAGGACACATTGTCTCTAAAGATGGAGTTAGAATTGACATGGAAAGTGTAAGTACAATTGATAAAGTCCCCCAGCCCAAGAATGTCAAGGGAATTCAGTCCTTCTTTTGTCATGTAAACTTCTTAAGGTGGTTGGTTACAAATTTTGCGGAAACTAGTTTTCCAATATCAAAGATGATGAAGAAAGGAGCCAAAGTGGAATGGACTCAAGAAACATATAAATCTTTTTTAGATATCAAGCAGGCTATTAAAGATGCTCCTATTTTAAGAACCCTTGATTATAGTAAGCCACTTCAAATTTTCTCATTTGCTTCATATAATATTGTTTCTGCAGTATTATTGTGGAAGAACTTACAAGGTTATGAACAACCTATTTCTTTTTTTAGTAAGTATTTACAGGAAGTAGAGATAAAATATGATATTATGGAGAAACAAGCCTATTCTTTGATCAAGGTTGTTAAATCATTCAGATGCTATTTTGTAGGAGCAACCATAGTTGCTTATATGTCACTATTGTAAAGGATATCTTAGTCCAACAAGAGGTCTCAGGAAGGAGATGTAGATGGATCAACAAGATCCAAGAGTTCAATATTGACATTCATATCACAAAATAAGTAAGAGGTCTGGGAATTGATAAACTCATGGCTCAAAGAAATTTAGATGCAAAACATATTGATATGCTAGAAGAGGAGAGAAGACCTTATATTTGTGATATGTATTGTTGTAATTGGTATGAAGACTTCATTGGATACTTCCAAAAGATGGTGCTTCTCCCTGAAATGGCTGAAAAAAATGGAGAATAGTCAAATTTCATGCTTTGAAGTATACAATAATTCAAGGACAACTACGGTGGAGAAGCAATAAAGGAGTAGTGCTCAAGTGCATAGATCATGACAGATCTAAGAATATTTTTAAAAAATGCATTATGGTGCATGTGGTAGTCATTACATAGCTAAGACTACTACCCATAAGATTATTAGATGTGTTTTTTGGTGGCCAAAAATCTTCAAGGATTCTCACCATTATGTTAGAAAATGTGATGCTTGTCAGAGATTTTCAGGCAAGCTAAAATTTGGTGGGAATCTTCCCTTGAAGCATGTTATAGTTGATGGAAATTTTTAGAAATGAGGGATGGATTTCATTGGTGATATCCCTAATAAGTCTAGTGGGGGTCATTCATGAATCCTAATGGAAAATGACTACTTTAAAAAGTGGGTGGAAGAAAACCCACTAAAAGAGCCACAAGTAGGGTTGTGATTGATTTCATGTTGCAGCATGTCTTGACTAGGTTTAGTTGTCCAGAGACTATTGTGGTGGACAATGCTATGTACTTTAGATCAGATGAGTCCAGTGATTTTTGTCAACAATATGGGATCCAAATTTCTTATTCTTCTCCATATCACCCCAAGGGAATGGTCAGGTAGACTCTAGTAACAAGAGCCTAATCAAGATTATCAAAAGAGTATTGGATAATAACAAGAAAGACTGGGTTTCAAAATTACAACTTTCTCTATGGGAAGATAGAGTAACAGTAAAAAATTCTATTGCGTGTGCACCTTTTGACTTAGTCTATGGTATTCATGCCAGATTACCTCAAAATAGCTTATTTCAAATGTATAAGTTATTCAAAACTTATGATGATGAGCTAGATGATGATATGAGAATTGGATTAGAGGATTTCATACAACTTGATGAGTTAAGAAGGGAAGCACATGATAGGAATGTCAAATTGCAATTACAATGTAAGGATCTATTTGTTAAGAGAACCACTGCTAGAAAGTTTGAAGGTGATGATATGGTTTTAATGTGGAATGACAGACTAGAGGACAAAGGAAACCATACAAAATTTGGTCCTATATGGTTAGGACCATATATAATTGACAAAAAATGGGGTTATGATTCATACTTTTTAAAGGACTTGACTGGAAATATTATGGAATTTCCAGTTCACAGAGAGTTCCTAAAGTTCTACTTTTCTTAAAGTATAAAAATCAATGAGCAAGTAAGTTTGTATATATCATTTCTGTGTGTTTTTGTTCTAGGTTAGGTTTCCTAATTTGTTGGTGGTCCTCTTATCCCAGAAATCCTGAATCCTTGCTATGCCTACAAGAGGTATACATCCCCAGATGGACCCACTGTTAGCACTTGCAAAATTTTACATGGTTCCAAGCTTTCTTTCCTTTCCTCGGCAATTGTTTTTGGCCTCTAGCCTAAAACCCTATGTCTTGTTGAGTTAATTTCATGCTAAACCCTAAACCCTCAAGACCTATTCTACTTCATCATTACATTTTTTGAGCCACTTAGAATCTTTTTTAAGTCATGTGCTCATTTTCCTTGTCTTTAACTCTTAATCTCAGAATGAGATCAAATATGCTCTTTTCCTTGGGAGATTTCATGTGCACCGTAGATCTTTTTTTGATCATGTAGTTGGCATTGAGTCGCTAGATCAAGTTCAAGTTCAAGTTTTTATTCAACGATCTAGCAAGGACCATTGATCTGTATCTATCATATGGCTTGCGTGTGATCTTGTAATATAACCAGAGTCAAGAAAAGCATTGGGAGATTTAGAGATACCTTTATCTCTGAATCTCATGATTTAACCATGGTCAAGATAGGGTTTACATTTTGCCTTGGTCACACAATCTCTAAATGCACCTATGGCTAAGTGAATTGTCCTGAGACTTGGCAAGGATCCTAGATCAAGTTTGTTATCAATGGCTTGTGCTAGATCTCATCATGAAATGGTCAAGTCAACAATGATTCTTAGATTCAACACAGGTTGTCGATTATGTTTCAATCCTATGGTTGGCACTTAATCTCAGAATAAACTCAAGGGTTAAGGAAATATTCAAAGACTTGGAGACAACATTGTTACTGAATCTCCAAATTAAATCGTGCTTAACAAAAGTAAGTTAGGTTTAGTTTAGAGTTTGCGCAGACATGATCTGGACCGTTCATCAAGGAAAATATCAAGTGTTGGTGTCAAATTGCTAGATAAATTCAAGAAGTCAACATACATTTAGAAATTAAGAGAGATGGGATGAGATATAAACATGTGTCCAAATGATGATAAGAATAAATGGCTATTATTGAGTCTCTAGATAAACCATGGGTTGGTATTTTTATTCTGAGATTCAACGACTTAGTTTACCTCGCAATATCTAGATCTAACCTAGGTAAAGGTCAAGTCAAGTCAAGCTTACTTAGAGATTCAGTGTGAACCGTTGATATCCATGAAGATCTAGGGTTGGCACATGATCTCAGAAAGAAATGAGAAAGTACAAGTTGATTCATTGATTCAACGTTGATCATTGATTTAGATCAAGATCTATGACTTACGCTTAATCTCTAAATGTGACCCAAGTTAAGGGAAATGTTCAGCGATTCAGAGACTACATTATCTCTGAATCTCCATATAGAATCAGAGTTGAGAAAGATAACTCAAGAATGGGTAATATCTTTTTGATATAGAATCATGGTTGTTCATTGACTACAATATCTATGGCTTGCACATAATTACCAGATAAAGGTCCAAGTCTTCTTTTCTTTTAGAAATCTAGCGATATCCCTAGATCTTGTCTTGATCATGTGGTGCACGTTTGATTTCAATATGGAACTAGGGTTAGAGAAATCATCTGGCAACTTGGAGATAAAAAGAAATTGACTGGTCAGAGTTAAAGGGTAGTTACAAGTCAAGTTCATATCAGAGTTAGATTGGACGGGTGGTGTGAAGGCTTAAATGCAAAGATGAAGATAATTAATCATTAAGGAAATATGCATGATCAACGCGTGGCATGGATGATGTCATAGTCCTAGGGCTTACTAAAGGGAGATAAAGGTTAGATGAGTGTGAAAATATCTTGTACATGTGTTTTTCCTTAACAAGAAGATGCAAGGAAGATTATGTTTGAGGCTTCATGCTTGGTTGCCACCTGTCCCAGTCAAGGATGAAGTCAGCACCAAGGGAAGAGTAAATAATGAGAAGGTCTTGTTGGATTGTGTGGCAGGAATCATGATGTAAGGAAGAGATGCTCGATAGATAGACTTCAAGCCATTTTAGTTGGCTGATCTTATTCATTTCTGACATCATGATTCTAGAGGTTGCTGAGGAGAATAAAAGACAAGTAAGTTGGTAAAGATCTAGTGGATGGAATGGTGACTTGAAGAGAAAGTGATCACCAATTAATGTATGAGGCAATGCACCATAAAGACACCTAGCAAAATCTGATCCTAAGCCTGGGTAACTTAGAAAGATCAACGCATGTGTTTTAAAGTTGAAAAGGTTTTTAATCTCAATTTTACAAGTCATTTTCCATGTCACCTGTGACCATTGTAAATAGATTTCAAATATTTAAATCTTTGCCTCAGAAGGTTTCATGGAAGCAGACTGATATTTTATCTCAGAGCCATTAATGCTGAGATCTGATCTTATGGGTCAACTTTGCATAGCTATTGAACATGGTAGGGCTGGAAGTATGATATGGAAAGATGCATTTATGTCTAAAATTGACAGATAGGGGTTTCTTATCAGATGGATAAATACATGTAGTGACATTGGTCTTTTCTATGTTTATAATTGAGCTTTTTTCTACGTCATGCCTTGGAATTTATTTCACCTCAGGATACTACGCTCACATCCATGGACTAAGTAAATGTATTTTAGATCATATTTTCATAGATTGTGTTAGGTATATTCAATTTTTTTTTCAAGCAATAAGTCCCTGGTCTGTTTATGCAAAATATCTTGTGAAGAATACTTGAAAAAACCCTTGTTTCATATTTTACAGCATAAATTTTTTTCCTAAAAGCCTAAGCGTTGAAAAGGTTTCTAATTTCATGTTACTTTTTATCACTTAAGGTCATGTCTCGAATGGGTTCCTTTTAAAATGTTCATGTTTATTAAGTTTTCGGTGTCCTAACCCTGTGGTCATATATTATTCCCTAATTCCAAAGTCCGTGAATGTTTTAATAAAATTGATTATATGTCATGCAAGTCTTGTTTAATCTAACAGTTGTTGCTTTCCCTCATGATGAAGATGATTGACTTTTAACTATCAAGGGAACACGCCATTGTGACATGTGTCCTAGGTGGGCCAGAGTGTCATCATAAAGGTAAGGCTAAATGGAGGACAGGTTAGATGAAATCCAACAGTTGGTGCAAATACTTAGATCAAAGATGTTGTTGATTTACTTATTGATGGATCGTGCCATTTTGACACGTGTCCTCAGTGGGCCTAGACATGAATGAGTAGATGAAGTTAAATTGAAAACATGTCAGATTTGATCCAACAGTTAGTGCAAAGGCTCATGGTCAAGATGCATACCCAATATCGTTAAAGGATTGCACCACATTGCCACGTGGAGTCTAGTGGGTCCGACAGATGATTAAAGTTCTGATTAAATACATAGAATCTTCAAGAAGATATGACGGTTTCCACAAAGCCTCCAATGAAAGAAGTGATGATTTTAATCATATAGGTATTGCGACATCTCACCACATGTCCCAGGAGATCAAAGTTGCAGGCCATATAAAGGCTAAGTAAAGACCAGTTAGGTTGATAAAGATCTAATGGCTACCACAAAGCCTTAGATCAAAGGTGATGTTGTTTTAATCAATAAGGCATTGCGCCATGCTACCATGTGTCCCTGTAGGATAGAAGTTGCGTGTTGTAAAGGTGATTAAAGTCACTACATATTGAGAAGATCCAATGGTCGGTGCTAATCCTTAAGTATAAAGTGTCTAATCTTTACTCATCGATGGAAAGTGGTGTGATGACGTGTTCCCAAGTTGATGGGGCCTGCATATTAATGTAGAGTTAAGTAAAGATTAGATGGGTTAAGAAGGATCGGACGGATGGTGTGAAGCCTTAGGTCAAAAGTGATCAAAATTTAAGTATCAAGGGAACGCGACATGCTGCCATGTGTCTGGGGAGATGAACGTTGAGGAAGATTTATTGTAGACCGTCTGATATGGGGAAAAGCTAGTAGAATTGATGGTTCTATTTTAAAATATAGGAGTAGCTAGTTTTGACAGTTGGACACCAAGAATTGAACTCAGAGGAGTAATGGAGAACATGTGTTTTCTTCCCAGTTATAGTTTAATGTTTAAGATGATGGGATTACTATCTTGTCGATCACTAAAGACATTTTATATAATTGACATTAGTTGTAGAGCGGACTGAAGTTGTGGTGATTGCGGCTAGATTTTCAAGCTTCTTGCAGAATTTGTAATCTTCTGGTAATGATACTTCTGGGTTGTAAGAAATCTACGGGTATTAGTAGGGTGTGCTAAAAGAGAAAGGTTTTATTGTTCATTGTTAGACTGTCAAACTTTAAATTCATAATGCCACCCAGAAGAGAATTCTCCAGGAAGGTCAATTATAAGGATAGAAATGTCTGTGATGATTTGTTGCAACAATTAACCATGTCGAATAATGATGCCTCTAAGACAAAATAATTAGTCCCCAAGGATCCATGCCTGAAAATTACTCAAGCGTTATATGATTTGGGTCAGTCTGTTAGGGATGCCAAAATAGGTATGACTAGTTTGGCCTTCTTTAAGGTGCTCTTTGGTCAGAGAAATTCTAATCCCCCAAACAATAATGTATGGCAGTTTGATGTAGGCAAGTTGATAGTGCCTGGTATTTTAATGGATATGGACATGGTTACACATATAGCTAGGAATTATGACAACATATCCATAGTAGTTAGTGATAAAAATGGTCAACTCCTGATTAAAGTGACTGCACAAGATATTAGGGTGGTATTCAGTTTGAATGATCCAAACACTTCTATGGATAAGATTGATTTTATTCAATTAAAAGAAGTTTACCAAGACCAGAGGAAATACTTTAGAGAAGGGCCCCTCAAGAAATATTTTTGCATAGTTGGGGATTTGGTTCTGGTAGGGCATAATACTAAAGAACCATTCAAACTTGATTATTTCACTTTGAAGGCCAAATTAGTTTATAGGGCTCTTTGTCAAGTCTATGGAGATGATGAAAAAGTTGAGGTACCTATCCATTATATGCTAATGATGGTTGAGATTTTGCATCCATATCTAGAAATAATTTTTGATTTTGCCCCATATATTGTAGACCTGATTCATGAAGGGTTGATAGGTGTCTAGAACACAAAGGTGTCCAGAGCTTTTGCATGGTACTCCCTGTTGATGCATGTGTTTCTGTATAAGGGGATGATTATTTTGAGAAGGAGATGGAGCTAACAAGAGTAAAGGATAATGAAATCATGCTTGTACAATTGTGGAATGTAGATATGACTTGGGACAATAAAGAGGTCAGTTACATCAATTTTGACAGGTATTTTGCTACCAGACTCAGGGCATTGTTATTGAAAGAGACCCTAGGAGTCCTGTAGCATTATCAAATTTTTGGAGGCCAAAGGAATATGACCAAGAGCTCAATATAGTACATAACTAATGTGATATTATCCCTTATCTAGTGTCAACTGTATTTATGGTCTATGGTTTCAGGGGAGTGCCAAACATATTACCCTATAGAGTTCCCCTTAAGATAGGATTGGTAGAGGTCCTAAGACAAATTGGAGGTTTGCAGGAAGATGCCCTAAATGGAAGAGGAAAAGGAACAATCTTTCCTATAATCACTATTGCTCATTAATTTATCATCACCAAGGGAGGTTGGAAACACTTGTAAGATATTTGAAACCCTATAATTGGATCTAACAGTGGAAAAATTTGTGGCAAAGAGCTAGATCCATCAATACAGTAGGCAAGTGACAAATTTCTGTCTGATGAAATTTTTTTTAAGTAAAGCATTTTTATAATTCTTGTGGAGATTTCAAATTGATGAATTCAAGGGTAAATGCCAACAAAAGCAAGAAGAGCAACCTGCCAGAGGCAAGGAGGAAATTGAAAATGAAATCAAGTAGGAAATGATCTCCAGGTTAAAGAAAATTACTCCTAAGGAAGGAAGAGTATTAGTGAGGAAGGAAGAAGTATTGATACTTCCTGAATGGGACATAGCTGATGCTATTGTTTTTTATGTTGCCAGGAAAGAAACAAAGATTGTTCATGTCACTGAAGAATAAGTACAACAAGCTTCAAAGGGTGTGAAGTTTTGTGAGGATCATGTAGCCCGGGTTATGTGGCAATTCAAGAAAAGAGACCCCAAAATAATAGGTGAAGACACTCAGGCTGAACATTCAGACATCCTTTTAGTACGGAGGGTTGCAGAAATAAGGGTTGTTGAGGCAGCAGGTATAACTTTAGAATTTTCTAATTTTAGTGTAAGTTTAGCCCAAAGATTGGAGAATGAAATCAAGAGCTTGAGTGAAAAAATTGAAAGAGTTATGGGTGCATATAATGAGGAGAAAATAAAATCCATTGAGAAAGGTAAGAAGATTCATAAGATGGAAGGTAAGAAATCAAAACATTCTTTCCCCTAGATGATGATTGCTCAAGTTCCATACCAAACTCCATCATCCAGCCCATATATCAATTATCCTCCTTCTGCTATGCCATCAAGCCCTCCTACTCTAAAAAATGTGGAGATGGAAAGAGATAGATTGGTTGCTGAAAGGACAAGATTAGAAGAAACCAGTAAGAAAGATATTGAAGAATTGCAGCATACAAAGAAGCAAAAGAAAGGGTTAAATAGAGATTCTCTGACAAATATACTCTAGCCTCTCAAGGTGTGCTAAGGAGGTAAAACTTGTTGATCTTTATTTGCTAGGAAAAAGGATTATTAACATAATAAGTGAACATGATACAGACATAGATCAGTGGGATCTGATTATGGACACATGGAAAGCAAAAAAGGATGAAGTGAAGTCATTTCATTCCATGTCTAAAGAAGAAGGTAATATTGATATTGTTTTAACTAGTACTCACAAGTGTTAAAGATGATTACAAAATAGATATCAAAAGAAACACCCTTATCAAAATGGTAGAGACTTTGAAGAGAGAGTTTTCAAAGGAAAATCTTGAGGTATATCACAAAATTTTCATAAAATGTGGTGATATAAAGAATGAGGTATTATGGTTGAGACAAGTGAAAGAATTAATAACTACTAGGACACATAGTATTAGTACCTTGGAAAGCATGGTTTTGTTTTTTAAAACCATAAATATCATTGGCAGAGCCAGAGAATTTTTTGAGTTCTGGAAAGAAGACATAAAGAAGGAAAGTGCTAGCTGGGGTGAGTTCAACAATGGAAAAGATGAATTCCTCAGCTTCAACTGGCCAAGTGATGAGGTGTACACTTCTTAGAAAGACAGGTACACAATTATTTATCCAGGTGAAGGTGACAAAATGCAAGTGGACAAAGAAGCCCAACAAGTTGGTTGATATAGTTGAGAGTAAATATCATACAACACCAACATCAGAGACAATAGATTTTAGATGGCTCACACTGAGAAACTTTGAAGCAATTGCAAGTACAAAGTGGCTAGAAGACAAAATTGGTTGAATCTCTATTGTAACAATAGTGGTTATCACTCCATTAGCTATTTTTTCTTTTTAGTGAGTCATTAATTTTGTCCTTATTCCAATTGATCCAAAGCTTGTTACAATCCTAATCTATAAAAGGATTCCCAAGATCGTTGGAAAGGGCTGGAAAATTTATTTGAAAAACATATTGTAAAGGTTTTTAGTTAAGAGGGGAACAGTAGCATAATTTTTACTAGATAGTGTAAGAAGTCAGAAATAAATTAAAAGGATCTTTTGCAGTTTATGGTAGAGGTTATTTTTGAGTGCCTTTTTTATACTAAAATAAGATTTTCTGAATTTGATACAAAGATCCAGATTCCAATCTCTCCTTTGTTATGTGTCATATGAGTTCTAGATTTTCCAATTCATTAGCATAGTTATATCTGTGTTTATCTACTTATTTGAGAGTTTTGATCCAGGATTAGATTAAATTAGGCTCTGATTTATGCATAGATTCATCTGACACATTGCAAGGATTCTCTTAGTAGTAGAGGTTTTGGGATGATTGTATTATGATTTGAAGTCTTTGGTTAACGTTAATTTCAGCATATTGTATCTGAGTTAGAATATAGTCCAATGTATAAAGCACAGATCTAAAGCTGGTAAGTTTTGTTTTATTGCATATCTAGTTGCATAATTGGGTGTATGTTCCTACAAGCAAACATTTAAAATCCATTAAGTCTACTTTTGTATTAGTTTGTAATAATTTTCTATCTCGCACTCCATCTCAAGGTTGATGTTCAATGGGTAATTAGCAAATTACTTAGTATTTCCTGGTCATGTTGAGTCATTGTGAGATTACTACTTGATAATACCTTAAAAGACACATCAGAAGGTATTGCAGGGTATCCCCCCCTTAGTGTAGTAGGGCCTAAACTGTAGAAGTATTAAGAGAGTGGCTCCTATATAAAAAAAAAGTCATAAAAGGAAAATGTTGTTGTCATTTTATTATAACATAAAAAGGAATGAACAAAATGACGACTCTACTGGGGACTTGTGTGTTTCATTTGAGATGAGTAAGGTTTCTCAAGTTGAGCTAGACTCCTTGCCTACTTACTTTTTATTACCAGTGGGTTGACCATTGTACTACAAAGTTGTTTGTTTGCATATCCCAGAGATTTGTGTTATTTTTTAGAATATATCAGGATAAGTGCTTAGAATGTATTGGTGTTTTTGACCCATGAAAACTTTCCATAATAGAAATTTGTTACTCAAAGTTATTGTGTATTTTTCTGGGTTTTTCTTTTGTTAGGTGGAGACTCGAAGGGATCTTTGCATCAATAGTGAGTTATTATTATTTGATACACTTATCTAACTATGAGTAACACAAATACCAGGTCGAGGATGAACAGTTGGCCTTAGAATGAATTGGAAGGTGAGATTCCATCCACTTCCAGAGTTGGGAAATTAGTGAACAAGAATGCTGCTGGAGTTACCCCATAAACCTGGAGGCAGAGAAGGAATATAAGAATGGATACACCCATCGCTCCTAATCATGAAGAAGATAATATAGAAGTTGAGCATGAAGCACAACTAAGATTGGGAATTTATGGGGAGTATGACTCTCAGAGTGAAAGGTTCGATGATACTCCTTGATATACCAGAAAGGTGGTGCGTGGTAAGTCTCAGGGACATTAGACAAGGTCTAGATCCAAGAGTAGAGGTGAGAAAATAGGAATCCTCCAAGTGATCCGAGCTCTCCCTCATAAGAAAGACCACATGCCCATCACCAGAGAAGGGAGAGAACCATCATGAAGGAAAAATTAGAATTTGATATAATTCTTCTAGATTATGAAGAGATTTTTGAAGAAGTGGGTGAGTTGGAAAGAAAAATCCAAGAGCAAATTTCCATAAGATAGAAAAGAGAAAGAGAAAATGAAGAAAGAATCAGCCATTATCAGATTCAATCTAACCAGTTGGAAAGGTAGCTCAGAGATTTGGAGGCAATGAATGCTACTATTGTACCTGAGAAATTGGAATATGAACCTATTGTTCAAAAATTATATGACATACCAAAGCCCAATGAAAAAGGTAAACAAAAGTTAGCAACTATTGAAATAAAGGGGCCAGTAAGCAAAGGGAGTATGATGGATCCCATGATGAAGTTGGACACTAAGTTGGAGAGAGACAAAAGAGAGAGGGAGATAATAGCCTAGGAATTAGAGAAGGATGAGCTGGAAGCTTCTGCTCTTGAAATGAAAAAGAAAATTGAATTCCTTAGGCAAACCTCTGGCCCTCATCCTGGTGGTCCTAGTCTTAAATTGTCTCTAAACTTGGAAAAAAGTATACCACCACCTATTGATTTTAGAGGTGCTACCACTTCAAATGATCAAGGTAACACTTTATCTCAAAAAAATCCTATCTAGACTAAAAGGTACAGACAATTTATTTTCCTTGGTATCCCTAGTTATCCCAATGAAATTCCTAAGAATATTAGGGATAAGCTTCCTAAATTTGCTGGGAATAATGTAATAACATGTGAGGAACATCTAAAGCATTTTATGGATATGGTTGATGATAATGAAATTTCACATGATGATGTTATCATGAAATTTTTTGTGCAGTCATTAAATGAGGATGTAAGGGACTGGTTTAGAGGATTGCCCCATGAGTGCATTGGGTCCATGGATGAGATGAAAGAATGTTTCAAGGACCAATATGGGGACAAAACTAACGAAGAGTTCATGCTGAATGAGTTCAACAACATAAAAAGAACCCTAATGAAGAGGTGGTGGAATTCAACATCATATTCTAGAGGGCAATGCACAAGTTGCTACAAGTAATGAGATTAGATGACAAGGTATGTCTCGCTACCTATCTTAATGCCTTTGATAAAAAAATGGGTTATTTATTAAGAGATAAGAACCTTAGGAATATTAGGGAGGCATACAAGGTAGCAGTCAACATTGAGACAAATAGAAGAGTTTTTGGGAAAGTGGACAGGAGAGAAGATTAGAAACCCACCAGGTATAATAAGAAAGAATTAGATAAACCTGTGAGTTCAAAAACTAAGGAGGATGATAACCTTAAGTTGATTTTAAATTCTCTAAAAAACTTAAAGCCTTGACAGAGTAGTCACAATAGGGCTCCAAATAGTGATAAGCCTTCCTATGGAAATTACAACAGACAGCCTAGGATGCAAAACTATCCTTATACTACTAAGTGGAAGGATGGGAAACCTATTATCCCACCAAAGAAGGATAAGTCTGATGAAAAAACTCCTAATCCTCTACACAAGACTTCTGTAAATATGTGCAGTGAAAACCCCTGGTGTGTACCTTGTCAGTCCCCACACAACCATGAATATTGTGCTATTATTACCAGAGTTTCTACAACTAGGGAAAATGAAGAAGAAGAAGAGGAAGAATATGATGATAGTGGTTGTGTTATGACTTCCTCACTATTCAATGATGATACATATTAATTAGCCTGATGATTCTAATATACAGGATTGGGAGGTTGATAATATGAGATGGAATGCTGAAGGATGGGATGAGAACCCTATTTTGAGAAGGCCATCTGATGAAGAAATAGCTGAGATCACAACTAATATGGTTTCAAAAGCAACGGGCAATTACGTTCTAAGAAACAAAGTAGTTGGAAATGTAGATGGAAAGCCTGCTAGTATCTTCATCACGGATACCCAAAATAGTACCAAGAGGCCTAAGGAAAAGGAGAAACAGGCTGAGGGTACTAATAAGATTTTGATTAAAAAGGGTAACAAACCTACTGGCCCAAACATGTATAAAGAAAAGATGAAGACATCGGAGAGTTGTGTACCTCATCCAAAAGGGGAGGACAAACTGCATAGGGGAAATGAAGCTAAACTGGCTACTTAAGTAGAAGATGTGGATTGCACAAATCAGAAATTAGACATTTCTAATATGACATATACCC
Source organism: Thuja plicata (assembly GCA_018584345.1). NCBI lineage: Eukaryota > Viridiplantae > Streptophyta > Pinopsida > Cupressales > Cupressaceae > Thuja > Thuja plicata. The sequence goes on from MU224173.1 coordinate 540,066, forward strand.
CTGTGGATATGGGACAACTTTTGTCTCAAATAACTGTTAAAGTGACTCTATTAGAAATGATGAGGATAGGAGAGCACAAGGAAAAGAATCTCACATGGGTGAAGAGTGTCAGCTCTACCAAAACTACAAAGTAGAACAAGAAAGTGTCAGACACTAAGGATAAGTCATCAAAGGAATCTGATGAACTGGTATCAAAGATTCCACAATTTTATTTAGATACCAATATTGTTAGCACTACTACAGAAACAATCCATCCCTTTTTCTTAACATTATTAATAAATGGAAAATTTTTGAAGAACTGTATGATTGATTCTAGAGCATCCAATACCGTTATGCCTACAAAAGTCATGAGGTGTATGGGACTAAAGGTAGACACTCCACATGGGAGATGCCAAGCTATGGACTCTAGAGAGGTTCCTTTCATAGGTACTATTAAGGATTTTCATTACAAATTGGCAGCTTTCCCTAATAAAGTGCTGACTATGAGTGTATTGGTTGTAGACATTCCCACCCAATATGGAATGTTATTGTAAAGAAAATGAACTGCATCTATGGGGGGAAACATCCAATGTGATTTATCATTTTCCACTTTTAACATTAATGGTAAAAACATCAAAGTATCAAGGGAAACTAGAACTCCTCATATGATTGAGGAACAAGATGATAATAACATGAATTGTTTCTTGGATACTAAAATGGGGTTATTTCAAGTGCAACAAAGTCAAACTGTAAAAGGATCACAACCTGCATTGTTTTTAGAAGATGTAAATAATTTATATAAACATTCTAACCTATGGATAATGTATTTTGATGGTGCCACTTCTAAGGAAGGGACTAGTGCTGGAGTTTTGTTGATATCGCCCTCTGGAAAAACCTTCAAATTTTCATTTTCTCTGTTGTTTAACTATACAAATAATGTAGCAGAATATGAGACTCTATTGATAGGTTTGAGACTAGCTGCAAGACATGGAATCAAATGCATCAGGGTTATTGGAGATTTTGAGCTAGTGGTATCTCAGATCAGATCTAAATATGCGTCAAAGAACCATAGATTGAAGTAGTACCAAAATACAGTATGGGATGTGATAGAAAGTTTTGATGCATTCGGTATTGACTGGATGGACAGAAGCCAAAATAGAATGGCAGATCTACTAGCTAATATTTCCCTAAGGCCAAAATAAATTACCTTTGCTAGAATTTATGAGATAGAATTTCAAACTAGGCCTTCAATACCTTACAATGTTGATAGCTGGCAAGTGTTTCATGATGATGTAGAAACTTTTAGATTTTTGTATTGTCAGGCAAGTCTTGATAATAAAGAGATAGATTTCACAAAGTATGTGAAAAACATTGATGGAAAAGATACTATCTTGGGAAAGGATATATTGTATCTAAAGTCAAATAAAGTCCCAAAGGACTAGTTGTTTTGGAGAGGGCCTTTGATAGTAAGGACAAACCTTATTCTATTACATGTGTAAATAGATGTGAAGATTTGGAGGAAGTTAATGTGGGAACAAAATAAGTTCCTAAGAATTTATTTATTGGTAAGAAAATGTCACCCAAGGTCAAGAAAGATCTGATTGATCTTTTAAGGAAATACAAAAATGTCTTTGCTTGGACATATGATGACCTAAAGGCATATAATGAGGAACTGTTTAACATGAAATACCATTGAAAGAAGATGCCAAGCCCTTTAGGAAAAACCAAAGACCCATTAATCCCACCCTTAGGGCTAAGATGGAACATGAATTAAAAAAAAGATGAAAAATGCTGGGATAATCAAGCCCATTAGGCATTCTTCCTAGGTTTCTAATCCGGTTCCTGTTAGAAAAAAGAATGGAGATATCAAGCTATGTGTGGATTTCAAAAATTTAAACATCTCTTCCTTGAAAGATAACTATGCTCTCCCCAACATGGAGAATATGCTATAGAGAGTCACTGAATGTGAACTTGTGTCCATGATGGATGGGTTCTCTGGGTATAACCAGATTGTGGTCAAGGAATCAGAGCAGTTTAAAACTACTTTCACCATGCCATGGGGAACATATGTGTATGTGAGGATGCCTTTTGGTTTGATGAATTCTAGGGCTACTTTTCAAAGGGCCATGGATGTTGTATTTTCAGACTTCTTGCAAAAATTTCTTGAGGTCTATCAGGATGATCTCACAGCCTATTCAAAGAAGGAAGAGCAACATTGTGAGCATTTTGAATTTTTTTTCAAAGAGCCTTAGAATTTGGGATTTCCCTCAATCCCAAGAAATGCATCTTTGGGTTACAGAAGGTAAGTTATTGGGTCACATTGTTTCAAAAGAAGGGGTTAGGATTGACCCAAATAGGGTAGCTTCTCTTGAAAAAGAGCCCATCCCAAGAAATGTCAAGGGAATTTAGTCATTCTTCAGACAAGTGAATTTTATCAGAAGATTTGTCACTAAGTTTGATGAGAAAAGTAGACCAATTTCAAAGATATTAAAGGAGGATGCTAAAATGGAATGGGATGGGGAGGCCACCAAGTCTTTTCAAGAAATTAAACAAGCTATTAAGGATGCCCCCCGTCTTGAGAACTCCTGATTATTCAAAACCCATGAATATTTTTTCATTTGCATCTTGTCACACTATTGCTGATGTATTATTACAGAAGAATGAGGAATGGTTTGAGAAGCCTATTTCCTTTTTTAGCAAATCATTATAGGCTGTAGAGCTCAAATATGATATAACTGAGAAATGGGCCTATGCATTAGTAAAAGTTGTGAAGGCTTTTAGATGTTATTTGATAGGTTCTATTGTAATGGATTATGTTCCTTCAGTAGTAGTTAAGGACACATTTACTCAACAAGAGGTGTCAGGAAAGAGATGAAGATGGACAAATAGGATTCAAGAGTTAAATATAGAAATCCAAATCACTAAATTGGTTAGAGGGATGGGTTTAGCCAAATTGATGGCTAATGCTTATTTGGATGCTAATCATATTAATACCGGAGAAGAAGAGAAGAGACCTTTCATTTGTAACCTTGACCATTGTGACTCATACACTAACATTATTTATTATTTACAGTGGATGAATTGTCCATAAGGCATGGATGAGAATAAGGAAAGAACACTAAAATTGCAAGCCATCTATTTTGCCCTGATCAGAGATGCGTTTTGGTGGAGGAGCCCTGAAGGAATTTTATTGAAGTGTGTTGATAAGGAACAAGCAAACAAGATCCTATAAGAGATGCACAATGGAGTGTGTGGTGGCCATTACATGGCCAAGACTACTGCACATAAGATTTTGAGAGTTGGGCTCTTATGGCCAACCATTTTAAAAGATGCTTATCAATTGGTTAAAAGATGTGATGCTTGCCAAAGTTTCTCTGCTAAGCTAAAATTCTCAGGTAATGTGCCCCTCACACTAGTTGAAGTTCAAGCCCCTTTTCAGTAATGCAGTATTGATTTTATAGGAGAAATAACTACAAAGTCCAGTGGAGGACATTCATGGATTATTGTAGCTACAGACTACTTTACTAAGTGGGTGGAAGAAATTCCCACTAAGAGAGCTACAAGTAAAGTAGCAATTGTTTTTTTACTGAAGAACATAATTACTAGATTTGGGTGCCCAAAGAAGATAATCTCAGATAATGCCATGTGTTTTAAAACTGAATAATATGTCAATTTTTGTGTTGAATATGGTATTCAGACCTCTTACTCTACACCTTATCATCCACAGGGGAATGGCCAAGATGAATCCACAAATAAGAGTCTCCTCAAGATTATTAAAAGAATTTTGGATACAAACAAGAAGGCCTGGGATTCAAAGTTAACATTGGTTGTATGGGTAGATAGGGTGACATCAAAAAAGGCTATTGGATGTGCACCTTCTGATTTAGTTTATGGAATCCAAGCAAGATTTCCCCAAAACAATTTGATGTAGATGTACAAGTATGTTCAGACTTATGATGATGATATTGATACTGACATGCAATTGAGAATTGATGACCTGGTGGAGTTAGATGAAGCCAGGAGGGAAGCTTCTATTAAGAATGCAAAACTTCAATTGCAGGTGAAGAACTTGTATGACAAGAAGGTAGTCTCAAGACATTTTGATGCAGGAGATTATGTTTTCATGTGGAATGCCAGGTTGGAAGATAAAGGGAAGCATGGTAAATTCAAACCAATTTGGCTGGGACCTTATATTTTCCATGAAAGGTATGGGCAAAATTCATATTTATTGAAAGAACTTGCTGGAAATCTTTTAGAACTGTCAGTTCATGGATAGTTCTTGAAGTTATACTTCTCATAAAGTCTAATTATCCATGAACATTAGGTTTGTATACATAGTGTGTTTCTGCAAGTGTGTTTCTTTCTATCTTAGCCTAGTTTTCTTTCCTGTTGTGTGAGTAGTTTCTTTTCTAGTAGGTTGGTCTGCTCCCCCTAAGATTTTTAATTCTTGTAACACCTACACAAGGTATTCATCCCCAAAAAGAGCCTCTATTAGGTCTACTCAATTTTTTTTTCAAACAATAAGTCCGTGGTCTATTTTTGCAAAATGTCTTGTGAAGAATACTTGAAAAAACCCTTGTTTCATGTTTCATAGCATAAATTTTGGTCCTAAAACCCTAAGCGTTGAAAAGGTTTCTAATTTCATGTTACTTTTTATCACTTAAGGTCATGTCTCAAATGCATTCCTTTTAAAATGTTCATGTTTATTAAGTTGTCGGTGTCCTAACCCCATGGTCATGTATTATTCCCTAAGTCCAAATTTCGTGAATGTTTTAATAAAAATCATTATGTCATGTAAGTCTTGTTTAATCTAACGGTTGTCACTTTCCCTCATGATGAAGATGATTGAATTTTAACTATCAAGGGAATGCGACATTGCGACATGTGTCCTAGGTGGGCCAAAGTGTCGTCATAGAGGTAATCCTAAATGGAGGATAGGTTAGATCTAATCCAATGGCTAGCGGAAAGCCTTAGATCAAAGATTTTGTTGATTTCAATATCGAGGGATCATGCCATGGTGATGTGTGTCCTCAGTAGGCCCAGACATGAACAAGTATATGAAGTTAAATTGAAAGCATGTTAGATTTGATCCAACAGTTACCGCAAAGGCTCATGGTCAAGATGTGCACACAATAGTCATTAAGGGATTGCACCATGCTGCCATGTGGAGTCTAGTGGGTCTGGCAGATGATTAAAGTTCTAGGTAAATACATAGCATCTTTAAGAAGATCTGACGGTTGGCACAAAGCCTCAAATGAAAGAAGTGATAATTTTAATCATCAAGTCATTGCGACATCTCACCATGTGTACTAGGAGATCAAAGTTGCAAGCCATATGAAGGCTAAGTAAATACCTGTTAAGTTTATAAAGATCTAATGGCAGGTACAAAGCCTTAGATCATAGGTGATGTTGTTTTAATCAATAAGGCATTGCGCCATGCTGCTACGTGTCCTTGCAGGATCGAAGCCGTGGGTTGTAAAGGTGATTAAAGTCACTACAGATTGAGAAGATCCAACAGTCGGTGCTAAGCCTTAAGTACAATGTGTCTAATATTTACTTATCAAGGGAAAGTGTCATGATGATGCGTGTCCAAGTTTATGGGGCCTGCATAGTAATGCAAAGTTAAGTAAAGATCAGACAGGTTAAGAAGGATCAGACGGTTGGCATGAAGCCTTAGGTCAAAAGTGATCAAAATTTAACTATCAAGGGAACAGGACATGCAGCCACATGTCTAGGGAGATAAACATTGAGGAGGATTCACTGTAGACTATCCAATATGGGGTAAATCTATTAGAATCAATGGTTCATTTTAAAATACATGAGTAGCTAGTTTTGATAGTTGTACGCCAAGCATTGAACTCAGAGGAGTAATGGTGAACGTGTATTTTCTTCCCAGCTAATGTTTAATGTTTAAGATGATGGGATTGCTAGCTTGTCAATCACTAAAGACATTTTGCATAATTGACATCAGTTGCAGAGTAGAGTGAAGTTGCAGTTATTGCGGCCATATTTTCAAGCTTCTTGTGGAATTGGTAATCTTCTGGTATGGATACTTCTGGGTTGTAATAAATCTAAGGAGATTAGTAGGGAATGTAGAAAGAGAAAGGTTTTATTATTCATTGTTAGACTATCAAAATTTAAATTCACAATTAACCATGTCGACTAATGATGCCTCTAAGACAAAATAATTAGTCTGCAAGGATCCACGCCTAAAAAATTATTGAAGGGTTATATGATTTGGGTCAGTCTGTTAGGGATGCCAAAATAGGTATGACTGGTTTGGCCTTGTTTAAGGTGCTCTTTGGTTAGAGAAATGCTAATCCCCCAATCAATAATGTATGGCAATTTGATGTAGGCAAGTTGGTAGTGCTTGGTATTTGAATGGATATGGACATGCTTAGACATATCGCTAGGAATTATGATAGCATATCCAGAGTAGTCAGTGATAAAAAAGGGCAAGTCTTGATAAAAGTGACTGCACAAGAGATTAGGGAGGTATTCAATTTGAATTATCCAAACACTTCTATGGATAATATTTATTTTATTCAATTAAAAGAAGTTTACCAAGCTCAGAGGAAATACTTCAGAGAAGGGCCCCTCAAGCAATATTTTCGCATAGTTGGGGATTTGCTTATGGTAGGGCCTAATACTAAAGAACCATTAAAACTTGATTATTTCACTTTGAAGGCCAAATTAGTTTATAGGGCCCTTTTTCAAGTCTGTGGAGATAATGAGAAAGTTGAGATGCCTATCCATTATATGCTAATGATGGTTGAGATTTTGCATCCCCATCTAGCAATAATTTTTTATTTCGCCCTATATATTGCAGACCTAATTCATGAAGGGCAGATAGGTGTCTAGAACACAAAGGTGTCCAGACCTTTTACATGGTACTCCCTGTTTGATGCATGTGTTTCTGTATAAGGGGGCTGATTATTTTGAGAAGGAGATGGAGCTGACAAGAGTCAAGGATAATGAAATCATGCCTGTACAATTGTGGAATGAAAACATGACTTGGGACAATAAAGAGGCCAGTTACATCAATTTTGACAAGTACTTTGCTGCCAGACTCAGGGCATTTCTATTGAATGAGGACCCTAGGATTATTGTAGCATTATCAAAATTTCTAAGGCCAAAGGAATATGACCAAGATCTCAATATAGTACATAACTGGGGTGATCTTATCCCTTATCTAGTTTCAACAGTATTTATGGTCTATGGTTTCAGGGGAGTGCCAAACATATTACCCTACAGAGTGCCCCTTAAGATAGGATTGGCAGAGGTCCTAAGATAGATTGGAGGTTTACAGGAAGATGCCCTGAATAGAAGAGGAAAATGAACAATCTTTCCTGTAATCATTGTTGCTCATCAATTTATCATCACCAAAGGAGGATGCAAACACTTGCAGGATTTTTGAGACCCTACAATCTGACCACATCAATATCTAGGTGTGCTGACCCTGAGGCGTTCATTAAAGATATGGTCAGGGAAAAGACAAAGTGTGTGGTGTTGAATCATCAATTTAACTTTCAAGAAGACATAGTCAGAAATGAATTTGACTTAATAAGCCAATAAATAAAGAGAGAAAAATGGTTGGCATACAAGAAAAGCCTTGATTTTATCCACCATTTTGATAAAAACATATGACCCTTTAAAGGAATTTCAGCCATGGGCCAAGAAGATTGAATGTCTGATGGATTTGTTTGAAGAAATTATGTAGTATTTGAACCAAAAAAGAGATAATATATTGCAGACAGAGATAGAGAAGGCCAAATAAAATTGGGGTAAAGAATTTCCTGCTAGAACCATCCCACAAGAAGAGTTTGAAGTATACAAATGGAGAGGATATAACACAATTTTGCCAACAGGTGGGCAGACCACTGATCCTAAAGGAAAAATGCCATTAGATAATAGTGCTCAAGTTTTTCCATCCCCCAAGAGGTAAAGGGTAGAAGAGGGACATCAAAAAAACATGAACAAATCTATTCTCCCTCTCAATCCCCAATACGCATGGATGAACAAGTTGTAGCTCAGTAACTAGTGCAAATGGGAAACACTGGACAAATCTATGTCACAGCTGAACAATTACAGGAAGGAGTACCTGAAGAGCCAAAACATGCTCAATTGGATCTGACAGTGGCAGAATTTGCTGGCAAAGAGCTAGATCCATTAACAAAGCATGCAAGTGACAAATTTCTGTCTGATGACAATTTTGTTATGGAAATAGCATTTTTACAATTTTTGTGGAGAATTCACATTGATGAATTCAAGGGTAAATGCCAACAAAAGAAAGAAGAACAACCTACTAGAGACAAGGAGGAAATTGAAAATGAAATCAAGCAGGAAATGTTCTCCAGGTTTTAGAAAATAACTCCTAAGGAAGGAAGAGCATTAGTGAGGAAGGAAGGAGTATTGATACTACCTGAATGGGACATAGCTGATACTATTATTTTTGATGTTGTGAGGAAAGAAAAAAAGACTATTCATGTCACTGAAGAAGAAGTACATCAAGCTTCAAAGGGTGTGAAATTCAATGAGGATCATGTAGCCCTGGTTATGTGGAAATTGAGGAAAAGAGAGCCCAAAATAATAGGTGAAGACACTCAGGATAAACATTCAGGCAACCTTTTGGTATGGAGGGTTGTAGAAAGAGGGGATGTTGAGGCAATGGGTATAAATTTTGAATCTGCTAAGTTTAGTGTAAGTGTAGCCCAAAGATTGGAGAATGAACTCAAGAGCTTGAGTGAAAATTTTGAAAGAGTTCTAGGTGCATATAATTAGGAGAAAATAAAATCTATTGAGACAGATAAGAAGATTGCTAAGTTGGAAGGTAAGAAATCAAACCATTCTATCCTCTAGATGATGATTGCTCAAGTTCCCTACCAACCTTCATCATCCAGCCCATATATCACTTATCCTCCTTCTCCTATGCCATCAAGCCCTGCTACTCTAGAAAATGTGGAGATGGAGAGAGATAGATTGGTTGCTAAAAGGACAAAATTAGAAGAAACCAGTAAGAAAGATATTGAATAATCCCTAGCATACAAAGAAGTAGAATAATGGGTTAAACAAAGATACTCTAACAAAATATAATCTAGCCTCTGGAGGTGTGCTAAGGAGGTAAAACTTGTTGATCTTTATTTGTTGGGAAAAAGGCTTATTAACATAATAAGTGAACACGATCCAGACACAGATCAATGGGATCTGATTATGGACACATGGAAAGCAAAAAAGGATAAAGTGAAGTCATTTCATTGCATGTCCAAAGAAGAAGGTAATATTGATATTGTTTTAACTAGTACTCACAAATATTTAAAGATGATGACAGAGATGGATATCAAGAGAAACACCCTCATCAAAAGGGTAGAGACTTTGAAGAGAGATTTTTCAAAGGACAAGTTTGAGGTATATCCCAAACTTTTCAAAAAATGTGGTGATATAAAGAATGAGGCATTTTGGTTCAGACAAGTGAAAGAATTAATAACTAATAGGAAACATAGCATTATTACCTTGGAAAGCATGATTTTGTTTGTTCAAACCATAAATATCATTGGCAAAGCTAGAGAATATTTTGAGCTCTGGAAAGAAGAGGTAAAGAAGGCAAGTGCCAGATGGGGTGAGATCAAAAATGGAAAAGATGAAGTCCTCAACTTCAGCTAGCCAAGTGATGAGGTGTACACTTCTTGGAAAGACAAGTAGATAATTGTTGATCCAGGTGAAGGTGACAACATGAAAGTGGATGAAGAAGCCCAACAGGTTGGTTGATACAGTTGAGAGTAAAGATCATACATCACCAACATTAGAGACAACAAATTCCAGATGGCTCACACCAAGAAACTTTGAAGAAATTTCAAGTACAAAACAGTCAGAAGACAAAATTGGTTGAATATCTAGTTTAACAAGAGTGGTTATCACTCCATTAGCTATTTTTTCTTTTTAGTGAGTCATTTATTTTGTCCTTATTCCAATTTATCTGAAGCCTATTGCAATCCTAATCTTTAAAAGGATTCCCAAGATCATTGGAAAGGGCTAGAAAATTTATTTGAAAAACATATTGTAAAGGTTTTCAGTCGAGAGGGGAATAATAGCCTAATTTGTACTAGATAGTGTAAGAAGTAAAAAATAAAGTAAAATAGTATTTTGCAGGTTATTGTAGAGGTTATTTCTAAGTGCCTTTTGTATAGTAAAATAAGATTTTCTAAGTTTAATACAAAGATCTAGATTCCAATCTCTCCTGTGTTATGTGTCATATGAGTTATGGATTTTCCAATTCATTAGCATAGTTCTACCTATGTTTATGTACTTATTTGAGAGTTTTGATCCAGTATCAAATTAAATTAGGCTCTGATTTATGCATAGATTCATCTGACACATTGCAAGGATTATATTAGTAGTAGGGGTGTTGGGATGATTGTATTATGATTTGAAGTCTTTGGTGAACATTAATTTTAGCATAGTGTATCTAAGTCAGAATATAGTCCAATGGATAAAGCACTGATCAAAAGTTGATAGGTTTTGTTTTACTGCATATCTAGTTGCATAATTGGTTATATGTTCCTACAAGCAAACATTTAAAATCTATTAATTCTATTGTTGTATTAATTTTGTAATAATTTTTTATCTCACACTCCATCTCAAGGTTGATTTTCAATGGGTAATTAGCCAATTACTTAGTATCTCCCAGTCGTGTTGAGTCATTGTGAGATTACTGCTTGATAATACCTTAAAAGACACATCAAAAGGTATTGCAGGGTATCCCCCATTGGTGTAGTAGGGCCTAAAGTGTAGAAGTATTAAAAGAGTGCTTGTTAGTTGGTCCTTTTCTTGAATGAGCATATATTTGGAGGTGGCTCCTTTATAAAAAATAGTCATAAAAGGAAAATGTTGTTGTCATTTTATTACAACATAAAAAGGAACCAACAGATTATAGAGAGAGATAGGGTCTCAACTTGATGATAGAATTGAAAGCTTGCATTAATTGGTTGTAAACCCTAACCATAAATGGTCTAAAGCTTGTTGAATTCATTTTCCTATAAATGAATATTCAAGACCATTTAGTAAGGAGTGGAAAATTGGGACAAATATTGAAAAGAATTAGGCTTGTATTTGTTTCCAGTCTAGGATATAGCAGATCTATTTCTGATTGTATTGAGATAGAATATAAAGCTTATGATCTTTTGCATACTGTCCTAGTTTGTATTTCCTTGTCATATTGATGCAAAACCAAGCTTTCATCATACTTAATATAAGTGTTCTCAGATTTTAAGTCTCTCCTTTGTGTTATCTCTGTGAGTTGTAAGTTTTCTAGATTACTGTATCAGTCTTGTTTATACATATGTGTATTCTACAAGTCTTTGATCTTAGATGAAATTAAAATGCTTTGAATATTACATTGATTCTTTTTGGATATCTATTTAAGGATCTTGTAGTGTGTGATCTAAGATATTTATGTTTATGGATTTGAATCTATACCAATAGGTTATTTCAGTTTTAGCATTGTATTTAGGAGTTTATCCAATGGATAAGTCACTGATCTAAAGTAAGTATATTCTTTGGAGGTATATGTCTAAGTGGTTTGGATATATTCTGTCCCTAAAATTTAATCAAACTCATTTCCAAAATTCTTTACTTTTACAGTTGCTTTTGTTATCCCACCATGGTAGAGGAGATTCAATGAATGCTAGGTTGGTATTTAGTACTTACTTGTCATTTATCTATTGTTCGAATCCAGAAGTAGAAGGTATTGTAAAGATTTGAGTTTAGTCTAGATTAGGTGTACCCACCTTGGTTTTGCTGAGCCAGAAGTGCAGAGGGAAGTCTTGTCCCTATAGTTGGTCTAGTTACCTTAAAAATCTTTGACACTTGGAGATAACCACTCCTAATATCATTCTTAAGATATATTGGTTGCTTCTGAAAGCATAACAGTTTTAAACACCAATAACTTGTACTCTTTCTCTCATCCACATTACCTGCATAATCAACATCAATAAAAACACTCAATTTAAAATCGTCATCTTTAGGATACCATAAACCATATTCAACCATCCCTTTCAAATATCTAAATATTATTTTAATAACCACAACATGAGATTCTTTAGTATCTACTTGAAATATAGTAACAATGCAAGCAACCTAATTGGATTAAGATACAAATATTTTTTTTTTTTATTGAGTAATTTGTAGACCACAAAATAATTTCTTCTCACCGATCATAGACATCTCAAATTATTTTTGCATCTCATTGGAAAAATATTTACTCAATTTATCATTCCCACCAAAAATGATATCATCAACAAATACTTCAACAATCAGAATATTTGTATGATTAATCTTGAAGTACAAGTTACTATCAAAAGTACATTTGTTAAATGCAAGCTTTAGTAGATACTTATTCAATCTTGCATACCAGGCTCTAGGAGCTTGCTTCAATCCATAAAAATCTTTCTTGAACCAGAAAACCATATTTCTCTGATCAATCAATGTAAATCCATCTGGTTTCTCTACATAAACTTCTTCCAAATCATCATTAAAAAACAAACTTGACATCCATCTGGTAGACCTTGAAATCTTTGTAAGTAGCATAAGAAAGAAATAATCTAACAAATTTAATTATAGTAATAGGATAAAAATTCTCCTCAAAATCAATACATTCCATCTGTAAATAACCATTTCTAACAAGTCTTTCCTTATTACTGACCACTTCACAATCTTCCTTTACTTTGTTTTTGAAACCCCATTTAGTACCTATCTCATTTTTTTTCATTAGGTCTGGGAACTAAAATCTATGTCTTATTTTTCTCAATCTGATCTAATTCTTCTTGCATAGCTTTCACCCAATGTTCATCTTTGCAATTTTCATTCACATCTTTAGGTTCAATCTTTGAAATTAGATAAATTTCTTTTCTATTTTTAGTAAGTCTTCTTCTAGTTTGAACACCTTTATTATTATCACCTAGTATCTGATTTTCTGAATGATTCAATCTCACATACCTTGGAGTCTTAGGATTTACATGTATATTAGACTCTTGTGTCTCTTCTCCTGCTTCTTCTATAATGAATTCTTCATCTTGATTCCCCTAAAAAATCTAATTCTGATTATGACTTTATTGTTGCATTTCTTGATTCGTATTGTTATCCTAACCATCTGAGTCATATCAACAAGATCTAGATTTTCTCTTATTTATTTCATCAAATCTAACATTAACACTCTCAACTATCTTTCTCAACCTGGTATTGTAACATTTGTATGCCTTTGTCTTTGTAGAATAACCTAGAAAGATACCTTCATCACATCTAGGATCAAATTTTCATAAATCTTAATTTTTTTATATAACATTTTCTTCCAAAGATTCTATAATATTTCATAGTAAGAATATGAACATACCATAGTTTATAATGAGTCTTACTTGGTAAGTATCATGCTTGATTTGTACCCAGTTCAATGTATAAACTACATTGCTCACAACTCCTCTCCAATAAACATGAAGAACATTTCCTTCAATTATTAGTCTCCTTGCAGTTTCTAGAATATTTTTGTTCCTTCTCTTTGCAATACCATTATTCTATGGGGTATGTATTGTAGACATATGTCTCTTTATCACATCTTCATTACAAATGCATTAAATTCATCACCTCTATGGGATATCAAACATTTCAACTTCAAACCTGTCTCTGTCTCAACCATAGCATTGAAAATCTTAATTTTTTCAAAAGCCTCATATTTATCCTTTAGAAAAGTAACCCACATCATCCTTGAATAGTAATCAACAAATAGTATGAAATATCTATCTTGATATAATAACTTCTAGTTCTAGATGGACAACATAAATCAGTATGCACAAGATCTAACAATCTAATTTAAGATTAAGTCTTTCTTTTGAAATTAGATCTAGTTAGCTTACCCAACTGACATTCATTACACATAGCACTAGAAGGATTCAATAACGTAGGTAAATCTCTCACTTCATTAGTAACACTTATCTTGAGAATATTATCAAAATTCAAATGACACAACCTTTTATACCACAACCAACTTTCATCAGTTTGAGCAGTCAAACATCTGTTCTCAATACTATTCAAATGAAAGATATTACCTTCAGTTTTTGTATCTGATGCAATCTCAACACCTGAACTTCCCAAGATTCTACACTTGCAATTCTTGAATTGAAAATCAACATATTTGTCAACTAACTGTCCAACACACAACAAGTTTTGTTTTAGACCTTCAACATATTACGCATCATTAATATTATTCTTAGCATCAAGAGTAGGAGATACTCTACCATAGATCAGATGAGGAGTGTCATAAACAAATCTAACAACACCATCATCATATATTTTCTAGCTCACAAATTTTATCTTATCTCCTGTCATATGATGTGAAAATCCATTATCAATTACTCTTTCATCTCTATCTTCAACATGTGCATCAAGGGTTGTTTCCACATTCATGCAACTATTAGTCTCATTAGGAATCAGATCTTCTTCGTTGATAGAAATAAAAACCCATTCATCATCTTTTAAACCACCTTCATTAGAATCGTCAATGTTACACCTTCATCAACAACATACTAGCATTTCTTATGATATCAAGGTTCAAATTTTATAGCTATATACATAGGCTCTCTATCTAGACATCTTGGAGAAAATTTACCAAGCTTTTTGCAAGAAAAAAATTTAAGAGGAAACTTTCCAACATACTTACTAGAACCTTTAGGAAATCTCTTTGCAATAAGGGCTTCAAGTTCTTCAAGATTTCTCTCTTCTTCTTCAATTTCTTCCCACTCTTTTGCATATCTTTATGTTTTTCTTGAGGAGATTTTTGTGAGATCATATCTTTGTTTATCCTTAGAGATAGTAGCTTTGAATGCAGACTCAACTTTAGGAAGGGCATCACCAAATTCACTCATCTCAAAAGAAGTTGACTTACTAATCAACATATCAATTGTCACATTTTTCATTGTTCTTATCTCCTCAATAGAAACAATCTTGTGTTTATAGGAAGGAAGCAAGGATATCAAAATTTTAGCAACAATATCTAATTCATCTAACTGGCCACTAGCACATCTGATACCACATACAAGCTCATTCACCTTCTGCATGTAAGTCTTAGTAACATTTTCATCTTCACTCATCCTCAATGTCTCATACTTTCCTTTAAGGCTCTGGAACTTAGCTAGCTTCATATAGGCATCTTATTCATGTAAATTATCTAACTTTTTCCATATCTCATGAATAGTCTTCAATTCCATAATTTTTGTGTACTTTGTATCAGACAAGATGCTCAAAAATACTTCATTATATCTCATGTTGTATTCATCTTTATTTTTCTCATCAATAGTAGCTATAGATATATTTATAGGAATAATATATGATGACTCAGTAATCTCCCAATATTCTTCACCAATGCATCTCAAGTGTGTTTGCATGCAACCTTTCCATATAGAATAGTTAGTGCCATCAAATGTTAGACTATCCTTCTTAAAAAAATTCATCCCAAATCTCCTCAAGTGATTAAGCTTCCCAAAGAGGAACTATCTCTAATACCAATTGATAGAAATAAGGTAGCACAAAACTGAGGGGGGTGGGGGGGGGGGGGGGGGGGGGCGGGGGTGAATCAATTGTGTCCAACACTTATAATTTTAAAAATCGTTTAACCTTAAACTTCTGATCTTATTAAAGAACAATAAAACATAGATCCACAACATATCGAGAACACATAACACAAATATTATTTGCGTGGAAAACCTGGTCAAGGGAAAAACCATAGTGGGGATGAACCTACAAGATGATGTACTCTATTAAAAGTACTATACCTTGTTAAAGCTATTACAATGGGAATACACATGCATTCAAGCACACTACCTAGAGCTCACGTCTCGAATATAAGAGGGCTACAATCGTATGGAAGGATCACCACCTTAACACAATCATGGACTACAATCCATAGTAGAAAATAATCCACAAGTCATGAATGAGATGATAGAATTTTAAAATGTCTAGGACAATTCCATTGAAGTATAGATATAATTTTCTTATCAACACTAGATCTCTTCCTTAATTGTAGATTCCACCCATACCTCTTCGCACACTTCCACTTGCATCCACACATTCTCACATACATCATTTCAAGATCATTACATTTATAAAATTCTTGAACCTATTTCTTCAAGGTCCGCCAAGGACCTAAATTAAAAAAATTACAATCATACATAGTCCAATAATTGATATGAACCAATGAATGTTGTCTAAGACATAGCACAGTCCCAAATCACAAGCTTATGTCTCCAAACTCTTTGTCTCATTGTCAGATTTGTGTCGCACTTTAATTTCTAAAATCAGAGCTGCGAGTCAAAAGTTATTGTATCTTGAAGTTGGTGTTTTAATTTTAAATTCATTTACAATTTTAAATTAAAATTTAAACAAAAAAAATCTTAACTTTTAAAAAGGTTGAGATTTTAAAATCCCAACTTTCCAAAAATCTAAGGGTTATGAGTTGGGGTTTTAATTGTGGAAAAGCAAAGAGCTAAAATCAAAAGGAGGTTAAGAGTCAACATCCCAACTGCTCCTATCCTTTTCGGTCAATATCTCAACCTATTCTAAAACCTTTACTTTTGAGAAAAGATTAATGACTAATAGTTAAGGGTTTTGGTTGTTGTTACAAAGTTGAAAAGTTAAATTTCATACCTTCCCACAAAATTTTTTCTCTAATCCTAACCTCTAAATAAGTTTTTGGTTAGAATCCTAACTTTTTCCAAATAATTGTCCTATTCATAAGCTCATAAAATTTCAAGAATCTAAACCCCCAACTCCAACTTGACCTTAACTACCCTTCCCATTTTTGACAAATTGCAAATGAGGCTCGATATGCTTCCTAAAAAAATTAGTGGAGTGATTGAAGATATGCACAAACACATCTACCCCTGGCAGACATGCACACAAAATTTCAAAGTATTGACAAGGCACATGAATGTTTGACAACCTGCTTGACAGATCAAGTCACGATGCACACATTTGATGTGTTTGATAGAATTGATAAAAGAAATGTCCACTAGAGGAAATGTAATGATTATTGGATATGTTCAAAATGTATATGTTTAGAGAGATTTAAAACTGTGGAGTGAATGCATTCGGTCGGTGTGAGGCCGAATTCAACAAGCTTTTGCGAACTTTCTCCTACCACATTAATGATGGAAGTGTTTGAATAGGTTATGAACCACCTTTCTCAGTTCTATCCTCGCTGCACAAAATTAAATTTTCGCAGGTTATGAACATCCAAAGATAAGGTGCCTCTGTTGTTCAGTAGAATTTCATGAAGAAATGCTATCTCATGGTAACTGATGGCTGTAGACCATACAGAGATGCATGTGAAACGTGGAATCATTAATAACGACCTTCAATTGTTTGTTAGAGCCTCTCAAAAAGATGTCACCTTGCGGATTCAAATGATGGAAAGATTTCCAGAATTGAATTAGTCAATCGGCTCTAAAAAATTTCATGTGAATGCAATTAACACTTGGATAGTGAAGATCCATGACATATCCCAACATATTACCAGCCATGCCTATGTGGAATCTTTCAAATAAGTTATCGAGCATCCATTCAAGTGTAATGCATAGAGGACTTTATTATGATGTTGTTCCTAGAAGATCTTCAAAGACTAATTTCAGATTGTGCAGAAATGCCAGAGGGAAATACATAGAGGATAATTTGGTTCTAGATTTTAAAGGCCATTTGCAGAGAAAGCTTTAATAAGAGACAAGTCAAGAAAATTGAAAGAGTGTCAAAAGAGGCAAAACACAAATGTTTTTACTAACAATGTTTACTGTTTTGCAGGTGATATTTGTAATATTCTTGCAAACTTGAGATGAGAAATTATTTCAATTTAATGCAAAGTTAGAACTATGAAGTGGTTATTGGTTAGTTAACAAGAAAAGCCTATAAATACGACGCTATTTCTATTGTAAAAGAGGGGGGAGAGGACTTTTATGAAGGGAAAACTCTCGAGGAATTTTCAGAGAAACTTTTAATGACTTTTGGTTTCACATTATGTACAAACGGGCTTGATTTTTTATATTCTCAAAAAGATAATAAAGAGTATATTTGTTTGCATGTCCAAAATGTTCTTCAGAGTTATGGTTGCTAATTTTTTGTATCTTAAATTAGTGATTCCTTAATGCATTTATGTGTATCATTAACATTTGGTGTAATTGGTGTAATGAAAGACATTCATCTCCTGATATCTTGATTTGGATGTGCCGGTATAGCTTATCTCATCGTATGTCGAGATTTGTTGTGCTCATTTTGTCATCATTGTATTGTGTACTAAAATCCCTTTACAATTATTATCAGTTATGAAATCCGATTGATATTTGTATGTCTAGCATAGGATTTCTTCTATTCACTCTCTTTTAGTTTAACGTTTTCTACTTTTTTAACACTCTCATTAAAAGTACAAAAAAATCCCAAATACCCATAGCATACAAGGGAGCCGCCCCTCTGAAACACATAGGAAGATTGCAATGGCTGCAACTGTTAGAATGGTTGTCACTGCTCACAGTGCTAATAGGGTTCATTTGGTTCTCAACACTTATCCCAAAGCAGGACAAGGTCACCTTTTTGAAATACCCTTTTCTTATCCCTTTTGTCAAACAATTTCTTCACATGGGCCTAGTGTTCTTTTATCATGTCCACAACCATTTCTCTCTCTTATTCTAACTTGGTCAAATGCAATATCTATTTTTGAGGGGATTACTGAACTCATCTTTTTCAATAGCATATTGTAATTTCAAAGCAGAGAGTTCAAGAGGGAGAGACGGTTTAGATTTATAACATATAGGATCTCAAATGTAGATAGATAACTATCCCTTTTCTTCATTGTCCGATCCTCCCAAAATGCTCCATATATAGATGTTTGTCTGAGGACTTATGATTTTCATTTATCAACTTTTGTAAAATGGATAGAGTGTTTTATTTTCTCGCCTCCGCTTGACCATTCCCCTAAGGATAGTAATTTGGTGAATGGGATAATATAATTCTATACTTATAGAAAAATATGATATTTATTGAGCTGACAAATTTGTAGCATTGTCAGCAACAATTTTGGTGGGGACTCCCAATCTAACCAGAATATTATTTTTGAAAAAATCACACGCAACCTCTAAAGTCATTTTCTTAACTCAAAAGAGCTTTACCCACTTAGTGAAATAATCAATCTCCATAATTATGCGTGTATGACTACCACTTGGGTGCCAATCAATAGGTCAAATAAAATCGAGACCCCACTGCTGAAAGGGCTCTTCCATTATTACTGGTTTGAGAGGTAGTGCTGCAAGTTGAACTTTCCAAGCGTCTTAAATATTTTAATCCAAGTGTAAAAGTGACCTCCACATGCCTCATTTTGAAATGATTGAAGCAGTTTCTTCTTTTTTTCATAATCTACACACATTGAAAAGGTACCCTCTATGCCCTTTTTATATAAAGTATGACCCCATATAATATAATTTTCCACTTTGAGCTTTAAATTACTCTTTTCTCTATGTGACAAGTGAGGTGGGAATTCTCCATATGTCAGGAAGTAGGCAATGTTAGAGAACTAGTCCTCGGTGTTTATAATGAACAAAACCATCAACACACTTTCTTCTTCATCTATCTTTTCTTAAAGAATTCCTTTCGCTATCAAATTACAAAGACCCTTGCACCAAGGAGGATTACTCAGTGCCAACATCATCAAGATAAGGCTACACCAATGATGTAATGTGCCTAATCAAATGCCTGCTCAAGGTGTGAATGGCCCTAATGGTCTGCGGGCCAACCTCTGTAAAAACATCTGGATGCTACACTTGAGGAGGGGGTCTAATTTCAGGAGGGGGACATAAGGAACATGCACTACTCAATGTGTCCCTGGACTATCTTGGTGAGTACCTCCACCTATGCCCATGAATGATATAATGCTCCAATAGTTAACTTTGTGACTGGGCACAAATTCAACATATATTTTTTTAAGAAAATAAAAAGGGTCCTCCATATTGTTGTGGGGTATTTTATCAAAAACCAACCACCAACGATCCCATAAGTTCTCCCACATATCATAATTGGTGCACTATTTAATGGACAACTTTGGCCTTTCAGGATCAAATTTTAGACTAGTTTTGGGATTCACAAATAGGTTAGCTATTTGTCCTTTTTTTATCTGAAGGGCGTTCACCCCATCATAGTTAAACCCATCATTAAATTGGGCATGCATGGCATCTCGCTATCGAAGTGCACCACTTGTTGCATGGTAAGCGTCTCCGTATTTTCAATTATGGAATTCAATATGATCAAAATTGGGTATAATGTAGGGACATGACCATACACATTTCGAACGACCCTCAACTGATTCAAATTATTTTCTATGAGGTTATCTAGAGGCTAAGGGTTTATAACTCAAGGGTTATCAGGCTGAGTATTTGGGGGGATGGGTTTTCAGGCTGAGTATTTTACAGGGGTGGATTTTCAGACTCAAAATTGTCATTTGTGTATGCCATACCTACTTAAATTAATAATTAAAATAATTAAAATAAATTTCACACAAGAAAAACAATTTCAATTTACAAACCCTATATTTAAACAAAAACCAAAAATTCAACTTAAAAAAAAATTTTAAAAAGAAAAGAAAAAAGGCTTACTTGTGATGAATTAGAGAAGAAAATCACCAACATAGATCAAGTATTCGATCTCAAATCGTGTACATAATGCACTTTTGGTACCTGAAGTTACTATGCATTCAAAGTGTTGGTCAAAAATGATGCAAGAGCATCTTGGGTCTTTGGCAATCCTGCTCAACCAAAAATATGTTTATTTCATTCCTTAATCTATTCTTTGTTGCTCGGCATGTTTGTTCTCTGTTGCTCGACATGCTTGCCGAGTATCTCAGTCATGCTTGTGTTTGATACTTGACTCTTCTTTGACTGAGGTGTTCTGTTGCTCAGTCATGCCTGTGCTGAGTTAGTTTATTTGGGAGTTGGAGTCAGTGGACGACTTCTTCATTTAATTTTCATAGCTAGATTTATTTGGGATCTATCTTGGGATCCGTGGGGACCTAAATCTAGGTCTCTCCTTTGTATTTGAGCACCGACCTATTTGGTGGACTCTTGTATGTATTATTTTGCATGTTCTTAGTTTGGGAAGGAGTCTTAGAGAAAAAAGGCAAATGTTAAGATATTGAATATTTGAGATCTCTGTTGTAAGAAGATCGAATTGTAATACATTTCTTTGTATATGGCCTTTACCAAGAATGCCTTACAGCGTGGCATGTACTAAGTTTGATGATTTAATAATAGAATATATCTATGTTTTTCTCTCTCTCTCACTGTTTTATTGTGTTTGTTATGCATTGTATCTGCAAGTTGGATGGTTGCGAGTGTGCCCTAGGCCCTGTCTCCTACATTCCTTGCATCAGGTGGTATCAGAGCAAGTTGAGATCCATGGTTCCTTCTTTTAAACTCTAAATATATTTTTTGTAGAGTGGCAGGTCGCGATCTGACCTAGAATTGCAGAGAGTTTCAAGATGGTTCGTGGGAGAGGAAATGATGATCAAGGTCTAGGTGGTATTCTTAGATAGATGGCTGCAAGATTAGAAGCTATTGAAAGAGCCCAGCACAGAGGAGGACATCTTGAAGATGTTAGTGATGATGAATTTGAAGAGGTTCAAGGTGAAGCTGCACCTGCACCAGTGATAGATCAAGAAGAGGAAATATTCTTGAGAGCTTTAAGAAGTTTGAAATCCACACCTCATTTTAAACCTCTTGAGTATAGTGGAAAGTTAGATTATGATGAATTGATTGACTGGATCACTGAGATGGAAAAATATCTTGAATATGAGAATGTTGCAGAAGATAAGAAGGTCAAGATTGCAAGCACAAAACTGAAAGGTCATGCATCCTTATGGTGGGAACATCTGCAATTGGACATAACGAAGAAAGGTAAAGACAAGATAAACGTATGGGATAAGATGGTTAACAAATTGAAAGGCAAGTTTCTTCCTTGTGATTATCATATTAACCTAGTTCAGAAAATGCAAAGTTTGAAGCAGAAAGATAAGTCAGTGAAAGACTATACTGAAGAATTCTATAGATTGGACATTGTAACACCCCAAAATTGGTGTCTTGCAACCCTAACCAATTTTGTTGCATTTGTCATTCTTCTGAATCATCAAAGTCCTATTGTACTAGGCAATTCTGAGTTTTTGACTGACTCTACTTGACCTGAGTGTCAAATGTAGAAAATCCTAAATCTGCATTAATCATACATCATATTTAATTCCTAAATATCTATTGACTAAACAAACCTTATGATCAAATTAATTTAATTAATAAAGTCCTAGCACTTTAATTAAATTAAATTCACCCTCTTTAGCTAAGACACATAAAAAGGGATTAAATAATATTTAATTATTAAATAAATATCCTCATTTTAACAATTAAATTTAATTATTCAGATAATTGAGAAAAAAACAATTATGAGGTCATATTTATTTAATTAATTGAATATTCTCTCAAAAATCTTTCTTTTATTCAGAAATAGAATCTTTGAATTAATTGTTCTTTAAAGAGAAAGAAAACAATTTAATTCAGATAAAACATAATTAAATCAAAGAAAGAAAACAGTTAAAGTAGGAAGAAAATAATTTATTGTATTCTTTTGACTAAGGCTTTCTATTCTGAACTAGCTTTTCTATCTGTTTTATTTCAAAGAGGAAAGTTTCTATTATGATCATCTCTGAGTCTATAAAAGAACTCTCATTCCTCATTCAAAACCCCACTCACTTTTATGCATTGTTAGAATACTGAATTATTATCTCATTTCTTAATATCTCATATAGAATAATTTCATATTGCAATAAGATAGTTTCAATTTCTAGAATAGTTGCATTGAAAATCATGTCTTAGATTATCTCACATATTTCAAATTATTAGTATAATCTTGCATTGTATTGCATTCATCATGATAAATCCTTCGTTCCTAGATTGGTCCATGGTTGTGAGACTCTCGTTCTGAGAGCAATTTCAAAAACCCCATCTAGATAGAAGGCAATAGGTCGAATCATGCAGGCAGACAAGATGAATAATCTCATATTTAGTCTTGTGTGTACCTGGTGAAGAAGGACTATGTTCAAGTTTATGGTGAGTTAACAAGGCCAAATTTACTAGATACATTTCTGGCGCCCACTATGGGGTAGAACATCTATTTCTGTCATCACATTTTAATTAGTTTTGAAAATCTTGGATCATGTTTGTACTCTGATTTTGCAGGTAAAACAATGCATTTCATCTTTGTTTTAGCATGGAGCAAGTTCAAAAATTTATTCTATCTTCTATCTATTATTCTCTTAGTACTTTTTGTAGCTCTTATTTTGAGCCAAATCTAACTGCACCATTGTGTCCAGAGCATCGTTTCGGTTGAAAGCGACTATAAACATGCATATACTTGTCAAAAGATGAATCTGTGGCAAAAATATTTTGCCCAAAGACGCTGTACAACCCATTGCATGGAAATCGAGGTAGCTTTCAAATTTTTTTGCACGCAACCCGAGGCAAATTTTTGAAAAAAATCTAAAAAAATAAAAATAAAAAAATAAAAAAAAATTAGATTTTTTTCACTGTGTTAAATTTGACGGCCATCAAACCATCATTCTAAATGACCTTCTGTGACAGCCATGAAACCATCAAATTTAAACTCGCAGGTTGATGACGTCAGTAGGGTTTGAAATTTTTTTAGCCTTCACCATTGAGCTTTTTGAATTTGCAGTCTAACTTTAAATGATCATATCTTGCTCATTTTAGGTCCAAATTGAGTGCGATGTTTTTTGATTTTGGGTAGAATTGTCTGAAGATGTCTAGGTTTTTCTTAGTTTCCAGATTTTAGTCACAAATTTATCAGAAATTATAGGTTTTCATCACTGTACCTGTCTAATCCTGCGTTTTGAAACTTCCAGAGCCTTGTACGGGCTCATACGGTAACATTTTTTAATGCAATTTTTTTTGAAAGTGCGTTATTTTTTATCTAATTTCTAAATATACAATCATATTTATGATTTTATAATTTTTTAATGCTAATGAGCTTTGGGCTTTGTTGTTCTCTGATTATCTTATTTATTACAGCCTAACAGTGGCTTGCAGGACGCTGAGGTAAAGAAAAAGCCATCATAAACTTCTAACGTGTTTATTACAAGATATTGAAATGAAGAAAGGCATTAAAAACTACTAATGGGTTTATTGCAGGACATTTGTCGAAGACCTTGCGTATTTTCACAAATTCTTATATCTATTTTTCGTAGTTAAAACACACTTCGGTTGGTGCTTAAAATGAATCATTGTCTTGCGTGATTGAAGTATTTTTTAGATTGTAATCCTAAGAAATACATGAATGTATCCTCTCCCCTCGCCTTTATGGATCTTGGGTGTAAGAGAAATTCATGTGATTCTTCTAGAGTGGCTACCTCTCAAGAGCTTTAGCAGAGCTGTTAAGAGTGGATGCCCAATCGATAACAGGCTAAAGTCAAGCCCTTCCAAACTGGTATACAAAAAATTCTATTATGATTAGTTTCACAATAGACATGTGTGAATTCGTTGTGGTAACCAAAATCTCCTGCAGTACCCTAGTGGTGCGTTAAAGTCCTGACATTGTTAAGGTGAAAGCCTTGCTTTGAACGGATTGGGAGAGCCCCCTTTATTGGGAAAATGACTTGATCACAACCGCCTGAATAGATGTCCTTATTAAAAACTGTTGTTCTAGTTTCCAAAAACCCTCTATCTGTTGGCGTGGAAGGTCAGAGACCAACTAAGACGCCCCACATTTTTACAGCTTTTAGTAGAGATAACAGCCCTTTGGGAAGCAATTCCTTTGGGGTTCAAAGCTCGGTATGCCGGAGAAGTGAGTGTCTATGTAAGGAGGAGCCCGTGCTTCCAAGATTCTAAGTTATCTGCTAAGAGTAAGCATAGTTGAACTTCGGTTCAAGTGGGGATTCAACAGATATTTGCCTTGGCTATCCTAGGATTGTGATGTGTCTGTTCTAGTACTACAAACAATGTCCATGATGTGTTTTGCATGAGTGTTTACTGAAACAACAACAAGAACAACAATCAAATGATGTCGACAACTATAAACTTTGGATATTTGCCTATCTTGTCTTATCTGAAACTCTACCAAAACTCTGTCAAAACTTTGTCAAAGATCTGTCGAAA
Source organism: Thuja plicata (assembly GCA_018584345.1). Classification (NCBI taxonomy): domain Eukaryota; kingdom Viridiplantae; phylum Streptophyta; class Pinopsida; order Cupressales; family Cupressaceae; genus Thuja; species Thuja plicata. The sequence continues at coordinate 565,271 of MU224173.1, forward strand.
CTCTACCAGAATTCTGTCAAAACTCTGTCAAAACTCTGTCAAAATTCTATCAAAATTCTATCGAAACTCTGTCGAAGCTCTGTCAAAAATCTATCAAATTTGTTTCAAAAACTTGTCAAAACTTGGTCTTTCATCATTCTATCCTACTACATTTAGTCTATTCTAAAATTTGCACTGTCATAATGCTTCTACTAGTTCACATGCAACAACAATCAGTTGTTATTCTAACCTATTGCTATCTTGAAATTTGATGTTGTTACACTTGTCCAATTGACCTGGTCCTTTGTTATCTTATCATCTTTGTCTGTGCTCTCTCCTTGTTCTAAGTTGTGAGTGCAAGTTCATTAACCTTGACTCAATATTTGAGTCTTTTGCTATCTCCTTCTCAGTTAGACGTTTATCTCTTGGTCTCTTTGGTCTTGGACTCGGATAACACTTTAGGTATCATCACAGTGTTGGTCAAGTGAATCAACTTGTTTATGCCTATGCGAACTAGAAGTCATTTTAAGGAAATCTGGAAATCTATCAACTTGTTGTCCAAATTGCTATTCTACTGTGAAGGTTCTATCCAAATTTTCACACATCTACGTTCTCATCAACATCACTAGCCTGTCTTTTACTATAATCTGTTGACAGTCTGACTCGTTGTTTCAAAATCTAACTTTTTTGTGCTAGTCCAAGTGACTTGTTATCTTATCATCTTTGTCTTCATTGTCCTTATTCTGAGTTGCGAGAGCAGGTTCGTCAACCTTGACTCAAGATCAGAGTCTTTGCTTCTCTCTTAGTTGGACATTATCTCCTTTGTCCTTTGGTCTTGGAATTAATCAACACTTTAGATATCATTTCAACACCTGTCAGTCAATCAATTGATTCATCATACCTTCTCTTTAATCTTCTAAGCAAGTGTGCATTCAGACAATCTTACAATGTCTACAAGCAAATGGGCTAAACCTTATGGTCCTGACAATGCGAACGAAGATATTCTTATGACATCTTTAAGGAAACAGCTTCAAACTATGCAATCTCAACTCCAAGAATTAGAGGGGGAAAAGGATACTTCATCCAATGAATCCTCATTAATATCAACATGTCCTTTGCTATTTGATCATGATTCTCACATCTCTTCACTTTCTGCCAACATGGATAAATCTTGGCATGACAATCCCATCTTTGATCAAGAACAGTTTTATGACAATCCCAACTTTGATCAAGATAATGTAGAGGAAGCTATGACAACATCAGATGAAATCCTTTTCTATCCACAAAAGAAGGATATTGCAAGTCAAGAAGCATCTATTTATCCTTTAGAGAGAATCTTTACTCCTTTGGGACAATCTTATCAATCAGCATTGGAGGAACTTCTTGAGCATAATCTCATCACATTGCCTCCAGCCACATCATGGGGATTCAAATTCTTGAGTAACTATTGTGCATATCATCTACATAACAAGCATAAAACTTCATATTGCATGGAGTTAAAACATAAAATCCAAGATCTTCTTGATGATGGCATAATTAAACCAAACAATCCTAATGATTTATCTAAAGAAGAACAAGATACTAATCTCAAGCATGATCAATATCATGAATCCATGTCTAGAAATGGTTCCCATATCACATCTACTTCCTTCACCATTCCTCCATCTCCTAAAGATTCCCCATCTCTATCAAGGACTGAGCCTAATGACGACTATGTTTACTCTCAAGGACTGGCTCTAAAAGAGATCCAAGCTAATCAACATACATCTGCAAGTCTCTCTCAGGCTTCTCAGATCATAGAACCCAAGATTTCATGTGCTTCAATGCTTATCATGCCTACCCAACTGTCCATCAGTGTGTCAAGAATCCCATATGTAGATCAAAACTCCTACCTCATCCTTAGAAGTGGCTTCATGTCAAGAGGAGAATCCACAATGTGAAGAAACAAATATTAGCAATGATCAAGATCAAGACACCATCCATCTTTATCAAACAATTGACCAAAGTCACATATCCCTAGAGTCCCATGATGATTCTATCACCCCCTTCAATTCCTTCCTAGAAGAAGCTCTTACATCTCCTATATCTTATCCATCTCCCAAGCAAGATCAAGATATCCTTTCCACCATCTGTAATGAACATATTGAAAATCAAGAGAAAGGTACCCTTTGTACACCATCTAAAGATCCTTTTCAAGATCAGAGCATCCCATCATCTCCTTGTCATGCTCTTCCATATCCAGAAACTATCATTCCTCTAAATCCCTTGCATAAAAATACATCCCCTCAAGCTTTGATTGCTCCTATCAAATCTACTCATGCTCCTATTGTTATAAATATGAATTCTAAAGAGAAGAGCCTTGGTCATGCAGCTCACTCTAAAGATGTTGATATCCCCTCCACACTTTATATCCCTCCATTCAAATGTAAGCATTAGTCTTCTCCATCTTCCAAATCCATCCTTGGTCCCTATGTCCCAAAGCTCAAACCATCAAACCTTCCATCTATATTGGGTCCTTATGTCCCTCCATCTACCATGCCTATCAATACTAGCTTATCATCCACTTACCCTATCTCCTATCAAGATCAATAAAGACATACATCCTTGAATTCTCCCTATCACCCAATCCATATAAACCACTCATATCAACCTCATTCATCCACAATTCCTAAGTCTTTTGGAAGCAATTTGGATGTACAACAAAGAAATCACAATACAAGAATCCACCTACATATGAAGATCACTATGTCCCATCTAATTGACATGTGACTGCAAAGAAAAAGAAAATATTCAAGAGACCACAAAGGTCCACTGAGAAAAGAACAATATCTAAGAAAATATGGGTTCCTAAATCCATCATGGAAGAATTGTGTTCTAAATTGGAGCAAAGAATAATATCAAAGAAAATATGGGTTCCTAAATCCATTATAAAAGAATTGCATTCTAAATCATCTGATGCAAATGGAAAATCAAAAGCTATGTGGATTCCCAAGTCTCTTCTAAAGGAATTGGATACAAAAAGAAAAGTAAAAGTTATGCGGATTCCCAAGTCTCTCTTAAAAGGCTTGAACAAAAAGGAAAATCCAGAGTTGTCATCCAAGCTTCCAAAGTCTTCCACTTCATCTCCATCTAAACATCTCCCATCTTCTAACTCCATCTTGGGTCCTTACATACCAAGATCCATATCCACTCATCCATCAACATCTCAAGCTATTCCATCCACTTTTCCTTCATTCATCCACTACCCTTCAAGGGGTGTGTCAATGTTGATCTTATCACCATACCCTATCCAATATCCTACACCTACCTCTTACCCATCCATCTCATATC
>MU224173.1:646856-672294 GCA_018584345.1 Thuja plicata
ACTGTCCCGAACTGCCTAAGACAACACTACGGGCCTTCTTTATATAGGCAATTTCCACCGCCCGAGAAGGTTCTAGAAATTTAGCCCTTAGGGCCGACCAAACTTAGAATTATTTTATTTTTCAATTGAGTACATCAAAGTCAGCTCAAAATAACTTTTGAAACCCGAACAAATCTTTTGAAGGAAAATTATTTTCTGCTATTTCAGGTGGCCCAACTTCTAGAGACCATAAGTCATCACCAATTGACCCGATTGACTATTATAACCCCATTTCAGAAATGCCACGAAGCACTCTACAACATTTGAATTAAGCATGCTTCACTCAACCAAAGTTTCGACCTCATCCGGGGCCTCTAAAGCCTTCAAAATTGAGCTCAAAGTTTCTGTACCCTATTTTCAATACCGAAAATTTTCAATATCTTCAAAACTAGACCTGATCTAGCCATGAAACTTTACTGGCAAGCTGATATGACTGAGATGAACCTCCACATGCAAAATCAGAACATCCCAAGATCGTATGACCAACTTACTAAAAATAGCAAGTTTCGATAAATAGAAGCTCTGCACAAGGTAGCCCTTATTGAAAAGAAAACAAAAATATTTTTGGGTGATGCAAGATTGCCCTTACACCCAAGATGCTCCTGCATCACTATGCATTGTATCCTTATTCATCACATTTATTGCTGCTCCCAAATCAACTAAAGCATTTTTCACAGTTTGTCCATTTATTATCAGGTTGACTATTGGGCTGCCAGGATCTAAATACTTTGGTATTACCACCTTTCCTAACATGATATCTGCTAATTGCCCTACAACATGGACTGTTTGAGGGTCTTTCTTCTTCCATCTTGGCTTCTTAAGGCATGCTTCCTTAATAGCCTTTCCATAAAGAGGTATATCTTTGATATCTTGGATCAGAGGGATTTGGATGTTCATATTTTTCAGCTGCTCAATAATATCAAATGTTTCTTCCTCTTGGGATATAGATTTTTCCTTGTTTAGCCTATGTCAAAAGGGTGGATTTATTGGAGTGTGGATAGTAGTTCTGCTGGGTATATCAGTTGGCTGGCTGGTATTTGGTAGTGTGGCTTTTGGAAGTAGTGTTGCAGGAGTGTCTGCAACTTTCATGATAATAGGATATTCAGGTGTAGGTAGAGTAGTACCGAACCTCAAATGGATATCAGCTATCTCTAGTGAATAAGTAGGGCACTACTGAGTGTTAGTAGTGTATGTTTGCCACTGTTGCTATTTGTTGTTTAGATTTGGCTAAGGTTGAGCAGGCAATTGGGTTGGCTTTGGATTAGCATTAGTTGCTATAGGAGGTGGCATTATTGTAGGTGGTTGCACTGGAGGTGGTAATTGTGGACAGCCATAATTTTGGTTAGGCCACTGTGGAGGCCCCCTCCATTGATTAGTTTGCTGCCAATTTCCTTGCGGTGGTTGCCATTGATTCTGCTGATTAGGCCACTGGTTGTTTTACCACTGGTTATTTTGCTGATTAGGCCACTGGTTATTTTGTTGATTAGGCCACTGATAACTTTGGTTTTTCCATTGATTATTGTTAGAATTTGAAAATTGGAGAGGATCTTGTGGCATACCTTGTTGTGAAACCCATGGTCTACGTTGAGCAATGAAGGACACTTGATCATTGTCTCCATCTATCTTCATGTAGTCAGTTGGCAAATGTTGATTTTCCAGGTTTGCTACCAGCTTACATCCGCAGTCTTTCTTTTGTTTGCAGTAGTGTGGACAGTATTTAGCCAATTGTGATTCAGCCTCTACATGCTTCTTCTTGGCAGTCATGGTGTCAAGATGTGTAGCTACATCATTTATGATGTCTTGCTTGAAATCTGCAAGCAAATTAGATATCTCTAGCTTTGAAACACCCGAACTAATCCCTTTTGTGACTGTGGGCTGGTATCCTCTACCTTTCTTCACAATTGACCTTGAGTAGTTGAGACAGATTTTCTTGAGGTCATCCAAATAGGATTGGGATATGTCTCCACCAACCATCAAGTCTAATGCTTCTAGACCTCATTTACCCCTCTTAAGAAGACTAGTTTCTGTGAATCCTCTACCAGTACATGTTGGGGGTTCTTCTGCACTGTGTACAAGAAATGTGCAACATAGTCCTCCAATGTTTCATCCTCCTTTTGAGACATCCTAAAGATATCATCTCCTTTTGGGTCACTCCCCTTGCAATAATCATTGTATTTCTGTAGAAACAATGTCTGCATCTCATCCCAGGTACATGTTGTATTGGCTCCTAAGCCCATGAACCATCGTAAGGCTAACTCTTTCAATGTTGTAGGAAACAACTTGAGCTTATGGGCATCATTATTATAGTCAAAGCTTTGACAGAGTATGTTGAACTCAAACAAGAAAGTGTTAGGATCCTTTGTTATGAGACCATAAAACTTTGGAAGAGTAGCTATAGGTATATTTTTGAGATTAGCATTGTTTATAAGGCTCGGGAGAGGAAATAGGAAAGTAGGGTGTGCCCTTATTAGGGGTATTTTATTATGGGGTTGCTGCTGGAAAGGAGCATTAGCTATGGGATTGTTAACAACAGGTGGATTTTATCCAGAATTATGTAGAAAGCTGGCCAAGACTTCAACAAAAGGCCAAAGACCGCTTATATCAAATGGTTCTGCTCCAGAGGAAGATGCTGCAGGAAAGTTAGGACTTGCGTCTTCAAAGGGTAACTCAACTTCTTCAACTTCCTTGTTCAAATTAGCAGACTCTGCTGGGAGAAATCTGCCATATTCATCTTGTCGCCTTTCTCTTCGATGCATGCAATTGAATTCTTCACACTTGTGAAGAAATTTTTAGGAATACAAATCTAAAAACTAATGAGAAATGAAAAATGACTCAAAAATGTTCCTAGCTTGACACCATCCCCGGCAGCGGCGCCAAAAATGAACCGCCTCACAATAGGTGTGGAATAATCATGCTCAAGGCCTTTCTTAGGAATAGTTTATTCAATCTAAGGACTACTTCTCCTAATATGAGGTGCATTTAACTTTTCAACCCAAGGACATATACTTGAAATGGTCGGCACAGTATGTGCACTAGGTTCCTTAAAGACTCATTATGCTTATGCTGTAGGAAGGTAAGAAATGCATAAAAGAAACCTACACTAGTGCTGCAAGAAAGAATACACTTATCTCCTTACTGAAATGAATGCTAGAAATTTCAAACTCTACTTGAACCTATACTTTCAACCTAGAACATCCATTATAACTATTCTTGTAGATGCTGCAAGAACATTCACAAAGTACAATGCTGCAGGAAGAAACTGTAACTTCTATCTAAAATACTGGAAATACTGGAAATGCTAGAAATAATTCTACTCTACTCTAATCTATTCCACCTCCCAAGTGCACCCCCTTCATTGGTTTATGCTAATCTACTAACATAGAATGTAAACCAAGAATCACTTCATTGTATTTCAAAAATGCATTACATAAGAATAATACATGAAACTTAAAATAACTTGCTGTAAGATATAACAGTTTTCTTCCAAAAACTTTCTCTTTTTCCTAACTCTTCTCTAACTACAAACTATTAGTCCAATCTCTATAAATAGAGGATCGAACACTTATTACAAAAAAAAAAGAAACTATCTTGCTGAAAACATGCCGGAGAAGAAGACGGAAACGCAACAGCCCGCGATGTGGGTAATAAAGCTTGGGCGACCATTTCAACATAATAAAGTGCAGAGGGAATATAGCAGCACTACATCCCCACATACTGGAATAGTGGCTCCTCCATTGTAGTAGCTGTGTCTCCTGGTTCTGTGATGATCACTCCACTGTAGCTGGTCCTTAACAGTCTTCCTTGAATGTTGTCGATCACTCTCCAACTGCTTCCTTCCCTGACAAGTTAGTTGTGATGCATAAATATTCATGCAACAAGCTTAATCAAATTAAATCCAGATATTAGAACATATATTCTAATGGTTATATGAAATATTGCACTATATGTATAATATTGGCAAAATATGTCACAAATATTTACCCATGGTTTATCAGTTCTAACTGGACTTTATCACAAGTTTTAACTGGCTAGGTTCACAAATGTCTTGACAGAAATTAGAACAGAGTATTTAAAATTATACAAAATAAAGTCAATAATTTGGCCTCATCACATGTATTGAACCCTAACATGAAACCTTAACCATATGAAACCCTAACATAAAACCTTAACCATATTGAACCCTTTAACATGAAACCCTAACCATATTGAACCCTAACATTCAAAACTCTAAGAAATTAACCCTCACATGAAACTGAAACATAAAAAGAACAAGTGAATTACTTTCTGTAATTCAGTTAAAATTTGAAAACAAAAACCTTTAGATTTATACCATTCTAAATTTTTCAAAATTTTTTTTACAACATGGCCGACCTACTTTGCGCGAAGTAGGCAAGATAAAAATCCGACGGGATGGTTTTCACTAGATTTTTCACTCAAGTCACTTCGTGTGAAGGGTCTTCACGCGAAGGGGGTCTTCACTCGAAGACCCCTAAAATGAAAATTTCTTGTTTGAAAAAAAACAAGTCCAAAAAATTGGTCTTTCAAGGCCTGGGACAAGGACCAAATCAAATGTTTTTTCTCAAATACATGATGCCAAATGATGTGATTCAGAACAAGCCTTCTAATGAATATAATTTTAATACATATTGAGTTTGTTATCACTTTGAAATATTACTTTAACTAAACATAGGTTGTTTTGCAATTCAACAACATGTCTCTTCAAGGCTTTGGGAAAAATAGTAAATTACAAAAAAACTTTATGAAAAATATGTAGGAAAAGCGTATTTGTGTTACCTTTCTATATTAAAAAAAACAATTGAATTTTGATATATACATTTCAAGTTATAGTGATCAAAGTGACCTTATGTCTAAACTATAGTTTTTGTCACTTTAAAACTTAATAAACTATGAAATATTGACACAGAGATCAACTTGTCCCATGGAGGCTTTAATAATTAAATTGAATATTTGACAATTACTAGAATATTGGAGGCGATTTTTTCTTTTGATTCCAATAAGGACAATAATGATGAGAAATGATGATATACTATATTATGTTTTACTCAAATCGGGCTCTATTAGGTTAAAATTGGTCCAAGAAGAGATTAAATTGTGAAAAAGACGTTAAAAATAAAATTAATTATGGCAAAATTTAGTTGTAATTGGTTAAAAATCCCATTTTACTATTCATTTTCACATTCTCATTTGGTGATTTCTAAGTTCTGAGAGAGAAAATGTCAATCCTAGTGGATGGTCATCGCTTCAAGCTTGCCTGGTGTCATCAGCGACCTACTCATTATCCGCATGTGGTATGCAGTCATTGACCCTTTAGTTATTGATTGCATTTCATTATTTTATATATATATTGAATTCAAATTTAGCATTTTTTAATGTTTCATCATTTGCGGTACTTGAAACATCGTTTCTGGATGGTAACACGTCATTTATTGTCTATAAATTGTCATTTCCCGTTTTCCCTCTTTTTTTTGTTTTCTATCTTTACTTCATTGTCTACCATCTTTGTAGTGTTATTTTTGGTGAAATGTCATTTGCAGATCTTGTTTCATCATTTCTGGTGTTGGCTTTGTAGACTAAAAATTTGTTGGATCGCCTTCAATAGACTAGTCATTGTCTCAGGGGGATCCATCATTTATGGGATTTATTCTATCATTTCTCGAGAGAAATGTCATTTCAAGGTTAAAAAGTATAGTCTCTAGTTTCTTTATCAATGAGAGACACTTTACCCTCAATTTTAGTCATTGTCTCATTTCCTTTGACTTTTCTTTCTCTTATGTTGATGTTGATGTCATCTATATTGTCCATATTTTTTCTATGTATGTAGTACCACCTATTTGCTGCCAGATCTTGCCATGTGTGAGTGATACTTTACCATATTTTTGTGTCTATGTAGATATATAGAGGTACCTTAATCTTTTGAGGGTCGTACCCATGAGTATTTTCATTGATTTGTATCTTGACTAACCAGGAGCACCACTTGATACATCATTGTAGATTTGGTCACCTCATAGATATGTCTAAGTATAGGATTAATGGGGGCCTATTGATTTCTATGATAGAGAGATGGAACTCATAGCATAAGACCTTTCATTTATCCTTTAGCGAGATGACTATCACTCTCGAGGATGTTCATCGCATTTTGCGGATACATATGATTGGTGAGTTAGTCTATTATGACTATAAAGGTCAGGCCTATGTTGCTACAACTAGACGTGTTTTTTATGATCCCAACATTTTTGACCATCACATTACTTGGGAGGAAAAGTAGACACATTATGCAATACTCCTTTTAGTACTAGCTTGACGGATTAGTGGATTTTTAGTGCCAAACCACAGTGCATAGAGGTATTTTGTTCGATGGAGAAGATTGTTAGAGGATTTGTTACAGATTTCTTATTAGATGGAATGGGGTACCTATTTTCTTTCTCACCTTTACAATGATTTTCAACAGGTTCTGTATTAGTACAATCAATCTATGTTTGTTGGCCTTATTCTGTTACAAATCTAGACTTGGGAGCATATCCTAGTCACTTGTCTTGTTGTTGATAGATCTCAGGCACTAGGACCGCCCTATGTGTACATGTATGGTAGTGAAATTATTTGGCCTTGACTAAGTAATATTCAATATTGGCATCGTGTTTTAGATGATATTACTTTAGTATTTTGGAGGCACTACTTGGAATGCGAAGAGTGCAGTAGTGATACCTAGGAGATGCCTTTTGCTTGCATTGAGAGATATTTGTTTAGTTAGATGTGGCATATGGTAGAGAAATACCTAGTTACTCATGTACTCCATTAGTTTAGGGTGGAACAACCAATGCCATAGGGTGTTTCCTTTTACGCTAGGACTAGAGATGATGAGACCGAGTGGGGGGCCAGGCTACACTATGAGATAATAGTATAGGATTATCAATAGTTAGTTCTTGTTCGGTGAGATTATACTCTTGATATTATTGATGCTCAGATGTTAACATATTATTCCCATTATTTTTCACTACATCTATTTCCATGGTTGTCTTCTCTAGATGAGGTAGCGCCTACTTTGATTGATCTTGGTGAAGATGACAATGGGGATGATAGGGTTGGTGGAGGTCTAGAGAAGACAGAGAACCAGCTACTAGGGAAGCTACAAGGAGTGAGGATGATGGTGGTATGAGAGGTAGAGGAGATTGGTGTAGAGGTGAGGGTGGTACACTAGGGGCTATTGGTGGAGGTGGCACTAGTGGTGGTGGGGATGGTGGGGATAGTAGAGGTAGGAGCAGTGGAAGTTGTTAGAAGAGGAGAGCTAGATTGAGGATTATTCTACTATCATCTCCTTCTTAGATAGGTATTTCTCAGCCAAGTTCTTCCCAGCCACATCAACCTCCTTCATCATAGGCTCCTATGAAAATTATAATTCCTTCTTCTTCATAGGTTCCTCCACTTTAGATAGGTGCACATGTAGTTTTGGCTGGTACCTAGGTTCCTTCTAATATTTATATTCCTTTAGGTTCATAGGTCTTTCCCTCCCAAGGAGATACACAGATCCATCTTCCTCAGGGAGCTACAGAGGATGCAACCACTATTACTTGGCTACAAAGAGATTGGGGTAAGTTTCAGGGTCACATCATTATATAGGTTGCAAAGATGGACATGTTGAGATTTGAGAAAGATAGAGTGATTACTCAGCGATACAAATCTTTATTTGATATCGCCTATCATAGCGGTAGGGGTTCATATTACTAGGATTTATATTTCAGCGTTGTTCCAAATCTTTTTGTGTGTGCTCCACCATACTCATAGTCTCCTAAACACAGTCAGATATACCTTGTCCAGATCCTACTTGTGATGTTCGCTGACAGGGTCGACCTAGGTCAGATACAGGAAATCAAGCTTGATGTGCTTCTTTGGTTTTGTTATTTTTATACCTCAGAGATTTGATGTATTATGATCATGATGTACATTTTGATACCCCTTTTAAGAAATTTGATGTATTTGATGACCCTTTTATTGTTACATGCCATTTTATGATATATGCGCTTATTTTGATGTCATTATATCTTTATCATAGACATTTTATGATTATATATAAGATGTAGTGTTGATGTTCCTATGATGCTATGTGACTTTTTTATGATTCTTTCTATCATGATTGTTATGCACATATTTTATGCTTTATGATATGAATGCGTTATTTTTGCTTATGCTTATGTGGATGTCTTTACGATGTAATGTTGTTTTCTTTCATCTTTTTATATATGCTGATGAGATATGGACGGATGTATAGATGGACACTCTTTTATGATTATAAGGAGTCAACTAACACATTATGCAGGTGCTAATTTTGTGTTAGTGATTAAGATACTCAATCATATTAGAGATATTGTTTTTTTTTCATGTTATGTAAATCATATTCTCCCTCAGGGAAATGTTTGAGATATCAACTCTTTATAAAATGAATGCAAATCCTAAGATGATATGCAACTTCTATCTTTGTCTTTATGTTGTGATAAATGTCATCATCAATCTTTTTTTGTAATTTAATAAAACTCACACTAGCACACAGTCGACCATGTCAATATGAATATTATCTTCCTCATATTTTTAAGCATGTAAAATTATTACTGGCCTACAATAAATCATTCCAATATGAATATTGTTTGTATCGAATGTGAGAATCAGTAAAACTATCACTGGTATTTGATTTGACTATGAGGATATGAATACTGATATCTTCATATTTTATATTGCAATTTGACACAAGCATCAAAATATAATAGACCATGATGTCTTCAGTATCAGTTGCATAAATAGACAAGGAATGATTCTTCCTACCTATGTCTAGGGTTCAACTAATTGGAGTCAAGGTATGTGAGGATTTTCCACCTTAATGTCGAGGCTCTTATCACAGACACCCAAATTATTTATCCTTCAACTTCATGGGATCATAACACCCCACAAGTAGAATACAAAGAAAATATCATGTATTCCTTCCTTGATCTTCTAGTAGAGATACACATGGAATTTCTTAGGAAATATGATAATCATCAATCAGTTAGCTAAACCGACAAGGAAAATATTGCACTTTCCATCTGATATAGATATTTGATGAGCTCTCAGAGTCTAATCCTTTCATGTAGCAATATGATGCCTTAATTTTTTTCATTGTAGACCCCCAAACATATTTTTTCAAAAGAGAATGTTGGGATATGTTCCACAAGCATAAGTAAAAGAAAATTATCATGCCCCCTTTACTTTTTATTTTAGCACTTGAGCATAATTGAGTCACTCGAGAGGTATGATAAGTGAAAAGCAATATAAAAAACAGCAGTCAAAGAAAATATCATGACTTCTTCTTTTCTTCTATAGAAATTATGACATCATTGAGTTACTCAAAAGTATAAACACTCACAATCATATCCATAATAGTTGTGATTTCTGTATACTTGTGTCTGTTGATTGGTGATATTGGTGAAAGATGAGTGTTGATAAATACTTTTGTTTGTTGAATGTGTATAGTTGGAAAATGGAAGCAATTCCATGGTATACTGGTTTAGTATTATAAGTAAGTAGTTTTGGGTCATATAAAGCACCTTGAATGGGTTCCTAACTTTGACCTAACCTTCCCCCTGTTCTTCCTTTCTTTCCACTTCTTTCCAACCTAATTTTTGCATCCTGGACTGCAGATTTGAGGTCTTTGACCTCAGGGTCAGGGTCAACCTTTTGGGTCTATGTCAACCTTGACCCTGACCTAGGTCAAGGTTGACCTCAACCCTGACCTAGGTCAAGGTCAGCCTCAACCTTGATCCATGGTTCAAATCTCAGGGTCCCTTAGTTTCCGGATGTCGGTCTTTGCAAAAAGTTATTTCTCGCTTCTAGGTCAACTATTTCATGTTCCAAATCAGTGATTACTAAATTATATTTAACTTAGGTCCTCTCATAGGTTTAAAGGCTTTAATTGGAATTAAATTCTCCTATCTTGGCCTCCTTAGAATATTGTTCCCTAATTTCATATAAAAGGGAGCTTTCTCCTCTCATTTTTCTCTAACCGATATTGAGAAAGAACAAGTCCTCTATGAAAGCCTAAGCATCCTTGAGAAAATGAAAAAAATCATCAAGTGAAGATTCAAGAAAGAAATCAAGCAATATTTGAATCAAGGATCCATCCACCATCAAGCCTTCAAGCATTTAAAGAGATCCATGGGAGGCCATTGAAGGATTCAAGCCACATAGTGCCTGTTTTGGTGATCTATCCATCCATCTTCTTCCAAGCCTCTTCATAATCAAGAACCCATTCAAGACTTGGTGTTGGAGATCTACAAGAAAGAGATTGAATACATCCTACATTCTAAATTCTAGATCCATTGGTGCATACATACTTCTGGATTCAAGGATTCGAATCCTCCACAAGGAATTTTAGAAGCAAGGTGAATTTATGCATTTACTTTGTTTACTTTTGCAATTTCAATTACATATATTTAAGGTTAATTCAAAAATTGGGGTTTGACCAGGGAAAACCCCACCCCACAAAAAACAAACCTCTTTTTCTTGTAGGTACCGGTTTGGGACTACGGACTTGGACTCAGATCTGGATACCCTTTTCAACTTTCTTTCGGGCTTTGCGACAAATTTTCTTTCGACGCGGTGTAGGTCAAGGTTGACATTACTAGGTCGGGGGTAACATTTGTGGATCAAGGTTGACCTTAGATCGTAAAAATATTTCTAGATTTTGTTCATCTCTATGTTTTGATTCTGAATCATACTTCAGATTTTCTAGAAACAGTCTAAAGACCTCAGAAAACAACATTTTCCAGATCTGCAATTCTTTAATGTTGTCTCTTCTTCTCATCCTTTTCAATTACTATCATATATCATATCTACATTGTTAATTAATAGAATTTAAGATTTCCCTCTTTGTTTTCATTTCCAAATGGTTGATTCATTTCTGCATTAATCCCTCTTTTGGGTTGATCAACTTAGATCTTTCATTTGTGCATTTGAGGATAAAAGTGGAACATCTTATTTTCATCTTAATACACATTTCAATACAAACTTCAATTAAATGTAAAGGTTAAGGAAATACAACACATTTCAAACCTAATTAATCAAACAACAAACACAAATATAAATCATCAAATTTTCTTCCTTTACATTTTGGTGAACCTGCGATAGACAACTCTTTCTTGTTGGTGTTAGATTTACATGTTTATGTTAGATCTTGCATGTTCTTTCAATTACATTTAAAATTAATAAATCAAAATCTTGTGTTTGATCATTTACATTGCATTGGTGTATGAGCTTTACCACTTCTAGTCCTACTTATAATATCATGGTTAGAAGAAGTCGTAGACTTATGGGTTCCTTTGATCCCGAGTCTTCCTCTCCTTTCCTTAGGATCCTGGATGATAATTTGATAACTCATGATTCTAATCCTTCTATGGAGCATAACTCTTCTCATTCATCTCATGATGAAGATGACACTTTAAGAGTTCCTCCTGAACAAGTGCAAAAAATTTCAACCGAACTTGATAAAATGGGAAATTAGCTTATCCAAGAAAACCATAATCAAGATTCCATCCAAGCTATAGAGGCCCTTAAGAAATTCCTCCGTGATAATGATCAAGGTGTTAATTTCTTGCGTGGTCTTCCTCATCTTGTGCATTCAAAAGTTAAACTTTTAGCCCAAGAAGCTCAAGAGTTAGGATTCACACCTACTGTCACTAGTGTAGGACCTTATTGTGTTCCTTTACCTAGAATTCCTACTTATACTCCTCCTTTGATGAACAAATCTCTCCCAACTACATCTATTCTTGTGAGTGCTCCACCGGTATCTTTACCTACCTCACAACCTTCATATCATAGTGTGCCTTTAACTTATAATAATCCTCTTCCAACTTTGATTCCCAATATTCCACCAGTTGTGTCTTCTATTCCTACTTCCTCTTACACTTTTCCTAGTGTTCCTAATATTTCTATGCCACATGTTTCCTCTAATGATTCCACAATTATTAGTTTGGTTCAAACTATGTCATCTTTACAACAACAACTTGCATCTTTAACTCAATCCAAATTTAACATTCCTACATGTGATATGGGTAGTCCTTTATCCTTAGACATCATTCGTGCTACTATCCCCCAGGAAGCCGATATGCCTCATCTTGAGAATTACAATGGTAAAGGTGATCATGTTACTCATGTTAAAAAATTTCAAATCCTTTGTAGTGAT
This sequence comes from Thuja plicata, assembly GCA_018584345.1. NCBI lineage: Eukaryota > Viridiplantae > Streptophyta > Pinopsida > Cupressales > Cupressaceae > Thuja > Thuja plicata. The sequence continues at coordinate 659,119 of MU224173.1, forward strand.
TATGTTCATGACCATAGGATTTTAGCTAAATTGTTTTCTAGGAATTTTTGAGATAAATCTTTACAATGGTATTGTTCTTTACCTCCTTATTCAATTGATTCTTTTCCTAAACTTGCCAATGCTTTTATCCAACAATTTCAAAATAACATTGGTCCACAAGTGTCCTTATCTGATTTAATGCATTCTAAACAAAAAATTAAGGAAAATTTGACTGATTTTATTGGTAGATTTAAGAATTTGTATGCTCAGATTTCCTATCCTGTTCCTGATATTGATATTCAACATATGTTTATTTCAAATTTACAAAAGGATATTAGAGATAAGATTCTACTTACTAAATTTACTTCCTTTTAACAATTGTGTGTAGCCCTTCACCATTATCAATTACAAGTGAGTTAGTTTGAGAGCAACACTCCAATGGCTCCTATTCCAGTTGATAAGAGTGACAATGCTCCTAATCCTAATAAATTTCAGAAACCTAACAACTATGTCAAGATTAATAAAAAGACGAATGCGGTTTCTGATCAAGTTGCGGTTACATCCAACAATGTCACTTCTACATCCACTGCTTTCCGTATGAATCATACATTTACAGCTCTCTCTGAAACTTTGCATTCTATAATGAGTAGGTTGTTAAGTGCCAGTATGATTACCTTGCCTCCTATTTGACCTCTTCTTCCCACCATGATAGCTTCAAAATCTTTTGATTCTCAAGCTTTCTATCAATACCATTGCTAGAATGGCCATGATACCAAAAAATGTTACTCTCTAAAGAATAAAATTCAAGATTTAATTGATTCCAAGGCTTTGAATATTGATAACTTTGATGGTAATGGGAATAAATCTATTTCTCCTCCTAATCAAAACCTTCAAATTTATACGAATCCTTTACCTACACATGATAGTAATAATATAGCTTAACCATCTTCTGTGGATATTGTATATGATTCAAAGATGGATGATCTTAATCACATTGTGAATCATGTGGACGGTGTTGTTTCATCTCAACCTATTTTTCAAGATCCTTCACCTCCACTTTCACTTCCAATTCTACCTAAACCCCAAAAACAAATTAAGGATAAGCGACCTAGGGAACCTTTAAGTACCTTTGATGATTTTGAAACAAGTAAGGCTCCCGATGGTCCCCTTTTTTATCTATGCTAGAATTTCTAAGATACCTACTCATAGTTGTCTAGTTGATCCCACATCTCTAATAAATGTCATTACTGAGGAAAATCTTTTTATGAAAGGCCTACAATGTGATTATTATGATCCATCTGATGCATGGATCCAAACATGTAATGGTTTTCTTTATCCTGCACTTGGTTCTATTAACTTACATTTTGAACTTTGTAGTAAGGTTGTAGATACTATCTTCATCATCATCCCTACTTCTGACCAATTTCAAATCAAATTTGGTTTACCTTGGATAACTGCTATGCATGATATCGCTTCTCCCATTCATAAATGTCTTAAGTTCATTCATAATGGAGAAAAAAATGATTAATCATAGTTTGTATCAACCTTCTAGGCCTAGAGATTGTGCTACTCTTGATTTATTTTGGCCCTCATTACCTAACTCATGTCCTCCTCACCCTGATCATCTCTTTCACTCATACCAAGCTTACAAACATCGCAAAATTTCTGAGTTAAGCATGCCTCAGATAGATCCTAACCATGGACTTTTTCCTACTCCTTCCATACCTCCTTTATAAATTAATTCTAATTCTACTAATCAAACTTCTATTATTTCATCGCAACCTATTGAGAATCCTCCAATGGAACCTATAAAGGAACCTATTAGTTCTCAAAATATGCCAAACAAAGCTAAACATAACAAATCTGCTAATGAACATCGTAAGAAGCGTAGAGTTAATGCTAGGGCTCATGCTTCTCTTTTTTGAAACTCTTTACCTTCTTTTGATCAACCCATGCCTGATATGTTAGATGTTGCTATTAAAAAATATGTTAAGATGAATGAGTATGATGATCCTATTCACATCTTAGAACCCATTTCAATCAACCTTGATGAGGAGGACACTCTCGATGATCCTATTGGTCTTAGTGATGAATATGAGACCATTGATCTTGATATTGATCTACCTCATATGATTTCAACTCAATTAACAATTACACCTAATATCGAGCAATGTGATTCTCAAGGGGATCCTTGTTTGGAACTGGCTATCATTCCTACTATATTGGATATAGTCCCTCTTGCGATTTTCCCACCTTCCATCAATAACATAAATCAAGATGGGGAGGGTCAACAATGTGCTTGATTGGCTTATCTTTAATGGTAGCCCTTTTTGTGTTTGCATGTTGTAATTTGCTTCTCCCGTAATGTATTTGCTAAATGTTTGTTAGATTATTTTATACAACCCTTATTACTTCATTGGTGCAAGGTGATAAAGGATTCAAACCTGTTGTACAATTATTCTATATGTATCTTTATTCTTTTAAATGTTGTTTCTATGTTATGTTTTGTACTTGTGCTATTTGTTCATAAATGTTCTCCTTGTATAATTTGCTTAGATCTGAGACATGGTAGCACTAATTCTTTTTGATTTCTAGGTTGTGGTCTGAAAAGATTCTTCCTCGTAGCCCTCAAGTTTTCTTTCCTCCATTATGATTGTAGTTCTGCTTTCTTTAGGGAATGATGTCAATTAATTTGCAATAATATCATATTTATATGTACATGTTATCTCATGATCATACTAACCCCACAGTAGGTAGATCCCTTCTGTGTTCTTGTGTATGTTTATGTTTTATTTCCCTTGAGTTGTCTTTGTTTGGGGGCATCTCACAGTGGAAACATAATCGGTAGAGTTGTTTATGTTTCCGTTAAATCCATTGCTCTTGTTAAAGTGTTAGCAATTACTTTAACATGGGGGAATACACTCTACTCGCTTTTTGCACACACACACGTTCAAAATAGCTTTCAAGACTTAAATTTTTTTTTCCCTTTATGGATTAAAAACTAATCCTTAAAGCATGGTCATTTTACTTTTTAGGATCTCTTCATCCCTCCAGTTTTAAATTACACGGATCCCTTGATCCCGCCACTTTTCAATTTAAAATTTTTTTGATCCCTTTAAGAACGGATCTACCCGATGGGTTGACTAGTGAGTAGCCACATTCACTAGGAAGTTAAACTCCATCTTTCTAGTTATGTTGTTTTCTTGTGTGGTTCACAATGGGACATAAATTCTCATTGGGAAAGATAATCACACCCTCTCTCTTTTTCTCTCTTTAAAGTGGTGTCTCTCTTATCATGATCTTAGGGTTGATAAAGACTTAAGTCCCTTGGGGGCTTGAATATTTCTTTGTCCCTCTTGATTCCAATAAGATAGTATTTTCTCTATGATTTCCTTTACCAAGAGTTTGCGTTGAGTCCATACTCTTGCTAAAGTGGGGGTTAAATATATAGTCAGAAAATGGAAGCACTTCCATGGTAGACTAGTTTAGCCTTCCGAGTAAGTGGTTTGGGGTCATATCAAGCACCTTGAATGGGTTCCTGACTTTGACCATACTTTCCCCTTGTTTTTCCTTTCTTTCCACTTCTTTCCAACCTGATTTTTGCATCCTGGACTGCAGATCTGAGGTCTTTGACCTCAGCGTCAGGGTCAACCTTTTGGGTCTATGTCATCCTTGACCCTGACCTAGGTCAAGGTTGACCTTGAACCTAACCTAGGTAAAGGTCGACCTCAACCTTGACCCAGGGTTCAAATCTCAAGGTCCCATAGTTTTCAGATGTCGGTCTTTGCAAAAAGTTATTTCCCTCTTCCAAGTCGGCTGTTTCGAGTTCCGAATTGGTGATTCCTAAATTATATTTAACTTAGGTCCTCTCCTAATGGTAAAGGCTTTAATTGGAATTTAATTCTCCTATTTCACCCTCCTTAGAAGATTGTGCCCTAATTTCATATAAAAGGGAGCTTTCTCCTCTCATTTTTCTCTAAGGGATATTGAGAAAGAAGAAGTCCTCTATGAAAGCCTAACCATCCTTGAGAAAATTAAAAACATCATCAAGTGAAGATTCAAGCAAGAAATCAAGAAATATTTGAAGCAAGGATCAATCCACCATCAAGCCTTCAAGCATTCAAAGAGATCAATGGGAGGCCATTGAAGGATTCAAGCCGCATAGTGCCATTTTTGGTGATCTCTTCATCCATCTTCTTCCAAGCCTCTTCATAATCAAGAACCCATTCAAGACTTGGTGTTGGAGATCTACAAGAAAGAGATTGAAGACATCCTACATTCTAAATTCTATATCCATTGGTGCATACATACTTGTGGATTCAAGGACTCGAATCCTCGACAAGGACTTTTACAAGAAAGGTGAATTTATGCATTTACTCTGTTTACTTCTGCAATTTCAATTACATATATTTAAGGTTAATTTTAAAACTAGGGTTTGACCAAGTCAAACCCCTCCCCCACAAAAAACAAACCTCTTTTCTTGTAGGTATAGGTTTGGGACTGTGGATTTGGACTCAGATTTGGATACCATTTTTAACTTTCTTTCAGGCTCCGCAAAAAAATATTTTGTCGATGTTGTACAGGTCAAGGTTGACATTACTGGGTCAGGGGTGACATTTGTGGGTCAAGGTAAACCTTTTTCATAATACAGTGTCAGATCGGAAAAGTATTTTTGTGTTTTGTTCGTCTCTGCATTCCGGTTCTGAATCATACTTCAGATTTTCCAGAAACAGTCTAGAGACCTTAGAAAATAGTATTTTCTGGATCTTCAATTCTTTAAGGTTGGTTCTTCTTCTCATCCTTTTCAATTACTGTCATATATCATATCTACATTGTTAATTAACAGAATTTAAGATTTCCCTCTTTGTTTTCATTTCCAAATGGTTGATTCATTTGTGCATTAATCCCTCTTTTGGGTTGATCAACTTGGATCTTTCATTTGTGTATTTGAGGATAAAAGTGGAACATCTTATTTTCCTCTTAATACACATTTCAATATAAACTTCAATTAAATGTAAAGGTTAAGGAAATACAACACATTTCAAACCTAATTAATCAAACAACAAACACAAATATAAATCATCAAATTCTCTTCCTTTACCGAATGATATTTAGAAACATTGTTGTCTAATTGGTGGTGTTGAGAAACACTTTTCTTTGATTAGTCACAATGAATTTAACCCATTTTTAGTAGACTATCCCATTTATAGATATGAAACTCAAATTCAAGCCATGGTGACTAGCGATGAAACTATCAAGAAAGATTTTGGTGTTGCTGGTTGACTAATTCAAAGATTGTTGAAGAATCCACTAAAATCCACTAATTTATGATTAAAAGATATCTCAATTTGATAACCTGATAAGTTGGCTGATTCTTGAAGAATATTTGAAGATAATCTGATTAAGAATCCTATGATTATGATAAATTTTGATGATTCCCTAGTTGTTGAGAAGTTTCAATAATTTGATCGCATGAACAATTGGATTGATGACGCCCTACTGGAAGAAAATTTGAAAGAAAATCATTTGAATAGGTGCTTTAATAATTAAATTGAATGCTCTAAAATCTAAGATTTATCTCTTCATCACCAATCCAATTATGTCCAATAGAATTGTCAAAATTTTAGGCTTCTCTCTAGAACAATGTCCTTCTTCTTACCTAGGAATCCCCTTTTTTGTGGGGCCAAACAAAACATGTTTATGGACTACAATTATTGACAGAATAAAAAATAGAGTATCAATGTGGAAATAAAGTTGGTTGACACTATCTGGCTGAATTCTACTTGTTAAATTAGTCCTTTCTAGCAATACCCAATTACTATCTTGCAGTGCTCAAGTCACCCTCAACTATGATTAATCAAATTTAAAAGATAATTGGAGATTTTTTATGGAAGAGTAACATTTACGATGAAAATAAAGTCCCACTAGTTTCCTTAAAGGATATGGCACATATTAAACCTATTGGGGTTGCTAGTATTCATGACATAGGCAAAATAAATAAATCATTTGGGGGGGTGCAAGCTTGTTTGGAAAATGTATGCTAAACTTGAGAATAAATGGTGCAAAATCATGTAACAAAAATTTATCATAATAATTATAACCCAACTCATTATTTTTCAGTTTTGGACTCCCCAAAGGGCTCTGCTATATGTGACTTCATGATATCCTCTTGAGATGTTGTGCTCAAATATGTGACTTGGGAAGTTAATTGGGGAGACAACGTGTATTTTTGGTGGGATTCATGGAATGATATACCTCCCTTGGGTAATTATATGTTAGGATTAGGTAATAATAAGAGGGGGGGTGAATCAATATTACAACACTTAATTAAATTTTTCAACCAATTGTAAATAATCCATAATCTTGCATAAATGAAAAGAACATAAGAAAATAATATAGTAATCATAACACCATTATTTGTTGTCGAGGAAACCCTGGCCAAGGGAAAACCCCGTTGGGGATGGTACCCACAAGCATGCACTAAAGTATAGTGTCCCTGTTAGGAGACCTAGCCCTGTTAGGAGCTGAATATTACATAGTACATTTCCTTGTTAAAGGAATAACAAACCTATTAAAGGTATACAAGACCGTGTTAGGGGCCAACTGAGCATACAACTCTTACAATATAGTTCTGTTACAAAATGTTCTTAGTAATAAAAAAAATAAGCATCTCTAATTCTTAGATAGTCCCAATCATAGTTATTCAATGATCTATATTATCCTCTTCTCGGTGATTTGTATATCACATCCAAAACTCTATTCATAACTGTTTCTTTGCTAAACAAAAAGATCTTACATACATATCTTTCTTCTTTACCAAGTCGTCTCTCAAATACAAATATAGTCTACTCTCAATACAAAATACATTTAATAAAGAAAATATCAAATTCATAGTTGGAGCTCTTACACAATCAAAATATAGGTTATCAACAACCATAATCCAACTCCGATTTCCAGGAGTCCATGTCATACTCCCTCAATCATCACTTCTGTCCAACTACTCTGTATCACTGTTTTGCTATTGCATGTATGTCTTCAAATATCTCTAACTTACTGTAAACATAACCAAAACAAAATCAATCTTTGGTGGAGGTCACACATACCCCATATTATCTTCTTCTAACCTCACTTGCGGTAACTCATCGATCTCAATTTTTGATACTCAAAATACCTATGTATTTCTTCTTCTATACTTAGCCAATTTCAGAGTCACCAGAACTTTACTTTAAAGGAATCATTTAGCAAGAAAGATGTGTTTCCATAAATGAAAACCAAAAAGTGAATCACATCATAAAAAATTGATCACTTTCCAACAATCTCCCCCTTTGGCATTGATGGCAACACTTAACAAAAAATAACTAAGTGTTCCAACAAAACAAAAAACTGCCTCTCCTTCTTCTTTCTCTATTTTTTTTTCTCTTCTCCCTTATACATTATATTCTACTATTCTCCCCTATTCATTTTTATCTTCTCTCTTCTCCCCCTTTGACAACAATGACAAAGGTGCATAAAAAGTAATACTAGTGCTTGCTTACCAAATTAAGAATATCTTGAAAGGAATCTTCCAAGATCTTTACTTCTATAGTGCCTGACTTAAGAAATAGTTGAATAACATGAATTAGTCCATTTAATGCAAATGATGCTATCTCTACTTCTTTGAAATTTGTTGGTATAGAGTTAGCCAATGATTCTACAGTTTTCTCCATGTCTTATAAGTGGGCTTCAATAATTGATAGCTTAGGAGTAATTAAAATCTTCAGCAAACTAAACCTTGTCATAACTATCCCTTTATCAATATCAAATACATTTATTTTAGCCAAAATTCTTGTTACTTCTTTGTCCAAATCCATTACAGATTGTGAAGACGTCTCACAACTATCCATCATGTTGTTCAAGGTTTCCCTATCCTTGGAAATAATGTCTTCAACATTCTGAATATGTTTGATAGGGTTTATGCAATAAATGAATAGTGTTATGCCATGTGCAATAAAACTCTTAGCATTTGTTGTACTAGTTCTTAGAATGCTCAAGTCCCATGAGATAGACTGAAAAAATTCAAATAGCTTCTTTTTTGATTAGTTCTTTTTTTCCTTTCCTTCTACAATCTTTACCAAGTTCTCATAATGTCCATCAAATGCATCAAGTGTCATATTCAGGTTCTCTATATCATCTATGTTCTGGAAAGCAATATGTACTGGGAGCAATTTTTTCACAGTATCAATTTCTCTAGACATCACCTTGGTCTTCTTGTCACTTTTCTTGTCAGATCTCTCCTTTGCTTTAGTAAGTGTAGTAAAAGGTAATTTTACCAAGTCATCCTCATCCATGCAATCAACATCCATATCAATAGATTTGTATTTACTTTCCGAAAGTAAGGTAGAAGATGTGTCAACTTCATTCTTGACTTCAACATTTTATTTTTCTTCTTTCTGCTCCAATTCTTTCTGTCCTTCTTCCCCAGTCACTATATTGACATTATTTTCTTCAAATGGGTCCTTCTCATCATGTGAAGTGTCAAGAGTCACATGCACACAAGAAACATAGAAATATGGTTACATATCAACATCTCTCTTCTCAAGACTTGCCTCAGCTATCTTCAAACTCTCTCCCATTCCTAAGGGTGTAGGCAAAGTAGTTGTAGGAAGTGGGGTCTTCTTAGGAGTAGTGTTCATTAATATATGGTCCAGTGCTTTTTGAGTCTCTTCAGTAACTATCATAAATATTTATACTAGTAGGTATCCCATTTCTCCAACCACTGGGGTTCATGCCTAGAAATCCGTGCTCAATGTGTATGTACATATGCATCAATAGTGAACCAATTTTGAAGTTCTTTGATCTTTCTTTCTTTATCAATTTCACATTCTCCAGAAATTGTTGTGCTAATACTTCACATAGATTGTATTTACTATTATCTTTCACCATTCTAATATTGACATCATGATAACTCTTGCAGATACTGAATTAGGTCTACTACTATAGTAGAATTTGTAACCAAGTATCATAGAAATCAATTTTACATCCTATTGCACAATGTTGCTTACTGACATAGATCACCAATCCAATTTCGAGTGTGTTAGGGTTTCAACTTTCTTCTTAACATGTTTCTCTTCTATAAGAATGATTCCATTATTATCCAATCCATTAATCTCATGAATCAATTCACTAAAAATCTTCATAGGTTGCTCACCTATCCAAATAAACTGATCGTGTACTCTGGTCAACAATATCTTAAACCATTTTTCCTTCGTCGAATTCATATAAGTCCAAAATTTTCATAATCCTCAATTGATCAACATGTTTGTATTCATCTCTCATAATTCCTTTGTCAATCACATACTCCATTTCAGTAGAAATTTCATCAACACTGAGTATATCATACTTACAATGAATGTATGCCCTAATGTCTTCTACGTGTAAAACTCCATGTGGTTTCTGAGAAAATGCTCCTTCAGGGTCTTCTTCACAAGAATTGAAATGATATTTCTTGAATTTATATCTAGGTCGATCTAAAACATCATTAATAACATGTGCATCCATAACTAGATGATGTAAATACCTCTTACACGCTCAATTCTGAGTTTTTTCTTCAATCGATCACTCAAGGAAATTGTAAGATAGATTGAATCTCTCTTCTCTCTTATTTCCTTAGGTCACTTCTCATCATATAGTAAGGAAATAGATAATGATATGGTGCTTTATACAATGTTAATTCATTAAAAGTTGACATTAACCAATGTTGTCTAGTTGGCTATAAATCTCATGATCACACAATAAGCATCGTTTAATGTTGTGCTCTTAAATATATACTCCATGATGGCGGCCACAATCATACCTAAGCTTGTTAGAGCTCAATCCACAAATTCAGGGGCTGGATATATTCTCATATCTCAATCTAATGCTCCCCCTAAGGCCATGATCAACCAATTAGGTTGAATCTGCTTTGTTACCATCAAGAGAAGATCCAGTAGCATCTACTGTCTCTCCCTGAACCAATGTCTCCTTTTCTTTCTTAAAACAACTGTCAAAATCATTCTTTAAATCTGCAACACTCTTACCAATATCATTTCCATTCTTCTGTGTATTCATAGGATGTGGTACTCTTATGTTGTTTTCTCCATTATACCTGCAAAACTTTGCTATATGACCTAGATTGTTTCATTTGTAACATATAGGACGTCTTCTTTCCTAATTTACTTACAGCTTACAATACTTCTTAATGTGTCTAAGATTATTACATTTATAGCATGTAGGATTCACTGTAGGTTCTCTTCCATTGTCTTGTCTATATCTAGATTAATTAGGTTTCCTGCATTCTATTTTCTTGTGCCCATATCCATTACAATTAAAACAATAACCAGAAAAGGTCTTAAAAGGGGCATTACCTCTACAATCTCTTTTAATGTGTCCAAACTTTTTACAACCAAAGCATCTACCATTGAATGGTTTGATCTTCTCTCTAGGTTCTTCAATAGTAGGTTTTTCAGCATCAATTTTTGCATCAGATTTTTCTTCTTGTTTCTTCAAATATTCAGCTTCATTGAATTCAACACCAATCATATCACCTTTAGGTTTCTGTCTGTCTCTTTTTTCATCGATCAAATCACTTCTAGCGTGAAGTTTCTCAATGTGTTTCTTTGCCTCAACAAGTTCACATTTTATGATCTAATTGTATTTCTCTAATTCTAGATACTTGTTCTTGTAGTTTTCAGCCTCATTCTTCATTTGTTCTATCAAAGTATTTGCACAATTCAAAGCTTCTTCAATCTTCTTAGCATCTTCTGTAATTGAATCTCTTTAGTCATGACTTCATTCTCAAGATTTAAGGTTTCATTTTATTCTTCAAGTTGCTTCATCTAATCTGAATTATCTTTTTTCGAATCTTATTTTATCTGAACCACAAGATCTTGTCTCTGACTTCTGGAAAGTTCAAGCTAGTCTCTAAGTTTCTTTATAAATTTCTTAGCTCTACACATGTTTAATCTTAATTCTCCATTCTCTTCTTTTGCTTTATCAAGGTCTTCAAGTGCAGCATCAAAGTTTTCTTGGAAACTATCTAAATCCATTCTGATCTCCCTTAAGTTGTTAGACTTTCTATCCAAGGGCCAAAGCCTCTGATACCAATTGTTAGGATTAGGTAATACAGATAGGGGGGTGAATCAATATTACAACACTTAATTAAAATTTTCAACCAATTACAAATAATCCATAAGCTTGCGAAAATCAAAAGAACATAAGAAAATAACACAGTAATCATAACACCGTTATTTGTTGTCGAGGAAACCCTAGCCAAGGGAAAACCTCAGTGGGGATGGTACCCACAAGCATGCACTAAAGTATAGTTTCCCTGTTAGGAGACCGAGCCCTGTTAGGATCTGAATATAATTAGTACATTTCCTTTTTAAAGGAATAACAACCCTATTAAAGGTATACAACACCTTGTTAGGGGTCAACTGATCACACAGATCTTACAATATAGTTATGTTACAAAATGTTCCTAGTAATGAACAAAACAAGCATCTCTAATGGTTATATAGTTCTAGATCGTAGTTCTTCAATGATCTTTGACATCCTCTTCTCTACCATTTGTATATCACATCCAAAACTATGTTCACAATAGTTTATTTTCTCAACAAAAAGATCTTACATATATATCTTTCTTCTTTACCAAGTCGGCTCTCAAATACAAATATTTCATAGTTGGCTCAGAATACAAAATATATTTAATAAAAAAAATATCAAATGTCTAGTCAGCGCTCTTACATAATCAAAATCTATGTTATCAACAATAATAATCCAACTCTAATTGCCAGGATTCCACACCATACTCCCTGAATCATCGCTTCTGTCCAGCTGCTCTGTATCACTGTTCTGTTGCTGCCTGTCTTTCTTCAAATCTCTCTAACTTACTGTACATATCACCAAAAAAAATTGATCTTAGGTGGAGGTCACACATAACCCATACTATCTATTGGAAATTTGACTATACTAAAGTATATGACTCTATTTAGTGTTTTCATTATGGAAACAAAGTCATATGAAGTTTTGGAGTCAGTACACATTATCAGAAGATCAGAAATTAGCTAAGTACAGAAAATAGGACGGAGCAAGGAACAGAATGTTATAGTTTTGATTAGCATGTGTTCATTTTTTATCCAAATGATATGTGCCTTTGAATATAATCTTATGAGTATTTTAACATGCTAATTCTAAGAAAGCATGATCACATCCGCAAGTATGAAGAAGATACAACCAGTTGAAGAGGTACAGCCAATGAATGCCAAAACAGGACATAGATCATGGAAAGAGCCGACAGAGATTGTTTTGGCATGGAAGTTTCACTCATCCTCAGGACTTGTGCCTTTAAATTAATCATTTTTAGTGACCTAAAAACCTATGGTTAAAATCACATGACTTGATTCATCTGGGATAATTAGTTAGAGCTATTTTGGTGAAGCAGAATGTGTGAAAAGACGTGTCTGTTCGGTTTAAGTAAAGAAGTTATAATTAATGTTAAGCCAACTTAATGAAGGTTTTCATGGTTATTTAAGTGATCAAGATACATGGTAAAAGTTTTCCTAAAGCCGACATGTTCATTTCCTTTGAGGAAGTACTTATAGAAGGTCATTTGTGATGGGAAAAGTTGTGAAAGCCAGAGATAAGAAAAGCAGGGTAGAGTGTAAAAGCAGTAAAGATATGTCTATTATATGTTGGTGATATATATATTGAAGTAGAAGATTTTAGAGTAAATATAAGATTGTTGTAGTGCTTTACAAGAGGTTAAAGCATCAGCGCAAAAAAGGAACTGATCAGACAAGCAGTGTCATAGCAGCAGTTCACCTTACAGATACAGTGTGTATCAAATATCCAGAAGGTTGTAGCCTTCACCATTTGGACAGTGAGTCCACCACCCCTAACAGGGTTATTGTAAAAGACTCCTAACAGGGTCCGACCCTTAACAAGGTCACTATACCTCATGTATTGTAAATACAACTCCTAACAGGGTCAAGGATCTTCTAACAAGGATCATAAGACACTAGTACAAAATATTTGTGGGTATTAATTCCCACTAAGGTTTTCACCTACATTGGGTTTCCCCGTAGTCATATATGGTGTTATGTGTTGTGTATATTTATCTTACTTGCATTGATATTCAAGTTCAGTACATAAGCATTTAAGTAAAGATTCAGATAATAAGAA
>MU224173.1:676662-703347 GCA_018584345.1 Thuja plicata
AAGAAAAAGTATTAATTGATAGATCACTGATTCCCCCCCCCCCCCCACCCTCTCAGCGATCCTATTCCTAACACTATCTTCTTCTAAGCTCTCATTCTCTAACTCATCGATCTTGATCTTTGATACTCAAAATACCTCTGTATTTTTGCTTCTGTACTTAGCCAATTTAAGAGTCACTAGAACTTAACTTTAAAGGAATTGATTAACTTAAGATAGATGTGTTTCCATAAATGACAACCAAAAAGTGAATCACATTATACAAAATTGATCACTTGCCAACATTATATTCAATACCAGGATGTCATCTTTGCTTCAGTGGATTATTGGGGTCATAAATTGATAGAATTTGTTTCAGCGGTAGAAATCTTTTCAGGGAGGGTTATAAGGAAAGACCCAAAGGATTTTCCTATTGACTGCCAAGGTAAAGAAAGCTAGCAAAAATTATTGAGTAAGGGAATATTTCTTGTCTCACAAAAAAGATGTTCTTATGTGGGCTCCAGCTAAGGATGGTATGTACTCCATAAAGGAGGGCTATTAAGTTATCCAACAACTAGACAATTTGAGGACATCCCAGTGTGCATTGTCTTTTTTGTGGAATAATTAAGTTCTTCCGAAGGCTGGTTGTTTTTCATGACTTGCATTTAGGAAGAGAATTATTACAAGCGGAAATTTGGAGAAGCTTCACATTTCCCAACCCTTTAAACATGTGTTATGTGGTGATGTTAAAGAGACTAGAGACTATCTTCTATTGCTCTTCCCTTTTTCCCAAGAGTCTTGACATTTTTTTCTTGAGAAGTTTTATTATTACATGCCCTTACCAAGAAATCTATGGGATCTTTCTCAATCTTGGCTGGTATTATATTCTGAATCTTTATTTGCCACCATTTGGAAATGTATTCCAGCTACAGTGATCTAGGCCTTATGGTGGGAGATGAACAAGTGAATTTTTTTGCCATGAGATGTCTCCCATTATCAAATTTTTGGAGGGAATTGAGAATTCTGTTGCATAGATCGTTAATGCTATACTATCAAATGTCAATTGTAATCACTATTTTTCTTCTTGGCATGGTATTGTTTCTAATAAGTAGATGGTATTTTTTTTTATCTCTATAGGCCCAATTTCTAATAAGAGGGGAGCAGACAAGTGGTAGACTGATCCCTTGTTAGATGTATTTGCCCAACATATAGATTTATGAAAATTAATTTTGATGGGGCTTCATGTGGCAACCCGAGTAAATAAAGTATTGGTGCATGCATTATAGATCACATAGTAAAGTGGTCGCTGTCAAAGCTTCCCCTATTCTACCAGGGAAAAATAATTTGGCTAAGGCTCACAAATTTCTTGCTCGCCGGATTTTGGCTAAGAGAGGAGGGTATACAAAGGTACATATCAAAGTAGACTCATAGGTTATAATTAATGTTTGCATTACAGGTGGTCCTTTAATTGGTGAATTGCCTACATTATAGATTACATTTGGAATCTTCTGGACACCTTTGAAGAACACTTCATTTCTCGTACGCTTCAATATGGTAATAAAGTGGCTGAAATTTTAGCCAACATTAGATGTGATGAAGTTTCAATTGATTCTCTTGATTCTACTTAATTCATTCACGAGAATAAATCACGTGACATTCTGATTAATTTGGATAAATCTTTGGGCACTGCTTAAATAGTTATCCATTGTACTTTTCCAACCTCTGTCATGATTTCATGTTGATAATGCTAATTAGGTCCTTTAAATTATTTCTTGTGTATGATTTATTGAGCGCCACTATGGGAATGATGTCATTTTATTTTGTGATTACATTACATCACTTGAACACTATATACATCATAATTATGTAATCCTCCAGCCATAGACAAATTTTTATTTATTTATATGACCACGTGGTTGACCATGAATACAATTATGGTTTGATGAAGTACTAACATCAAGTGGAAAGATTTCGCCTTATATTTAATATGATGCAGATTTGGAGGTCTTTTGGTGGTTGCATTTTGTTACTGTATGAAGTTGCCAAGAATATTATTATGGTGTCACCATTTTGGCCATTTTGGCTATTTCGGCGTCCATTTCTAGGCACTCTAGAATTTTGTTACATTATTGGGTACAAACTCTTTTTGGCAGCAACAAAGGATGTTTTATGGATTTTGAATTAGATGGCCAGTACAGTTTGGTTCATCGATCCAAATCAGCTAACTTGAGTACTAGTAGTTGGTGATTTGACATCCCCTATGATGCATGATATGAAGTTATCAGGGTCATATAGAGAATTCATCCCTGTTGTTTTTTTTTCAATGGAATCGGGTTTAGCTTCTTGATGGATCAGTATAGAGCAGTCAATATCTATTTAAGGACATTCTCCATTTTTAGATGGAGATGATTTTGTATTCTTGATAGCTTGCCATTTTGGCTGTAGGATAGATTGACAGGTTATTTTCTTATTGTATTCAAACATGGAGTCTAGGTTTTCTTTCTGGTTCTTTCCCAAATGAGCCCTTGAGCTAGTTAATTTAAATATTAATATATAGTGGTTAGCCCATTTTTGCCAAAAAATAAATAAAAATTAAACTAAATATTTGACGATTACTGGAATATTGGAGGAAATTTTAATTTAGGTTCCAATTATGCCAATAATGATGAGAAATTATGGGTACCAAAATGTGATGTTTTTTCTTATTATTTATTGGAAACTCTCCAACACAACACTCAATAGATCATTATATTATCAAGTTAATCCATAATCAATCAAATTTATCAAACAACTCACTAAAACTTACCTATTGCTTCCTACAAAGAAAGTTCCAATTGAATTATATTAATGCTCTCAAATTTGCAGAAATTCAACTTGAATTGACAATTCTATGAAGACTGATTCCATATACAATGCATAAATGCACTTAATTATGATGTTTTTAATGATTTTTGATACAATTGAGATGAATTAAGATAAGAATGCAATTTTAAATGTTGCAATTATAATCTAACAATGTTGGAATTGATCTCCAATGACTACAAATTATCCTAAATTTCTCAATGATTAAACTAGCATAACCTTGTTACTATGAATACACTATATGCAAATTACATAAGAAGTGTTGATTATATAGATTTTTTCTTTGGAGAGAAAATTTGAATTTGGAATGTGTGGTCCAGATTTAAGTAGATCAATGATCATAATTCAAACTTGAGAAATCCCCTTCCTTGAATTTGATTGGTGGTAATTAAGTCCTTTGTCCTTTTGTGAGATGAGTGGATAATAGGACAATTAATTAAATCACTTTAATTAATATCCATAGCTAAGTGATTTTTGTCTCTTGAATTAATTAATTAGCAATGATTAATTAATTAAGGACAGTTTGATTATTGCTCATTGAAACCTTTGATAATGGATAAATTTGATTTAATTGAATTGTGCCATTATGTTCACAATCAAATTTATTTAAAGACTTTAATTAGGATTTTGATTTCTTGTTTAATGCGAACCAATTTTAGCTGATTACAATATTAGATTAAAAAATAAAATTTATTCTATGTTGGTTTCTAAATAATTTTGATACAATAGCTATATTTGAAAATCCATAGATTCAATTATACTATTAAATATTAAATTAAATTAAACCTTTTAAACCATAACTTTTAAATAAAACACGAATAAATAGAAATTACAAATCCAATCGAGCACAACAAGTATGATATGAAACAAGTTCCACGTAGTGACAATACTTTCTTTTAGTTTAGAAATTAATTGAAATAAAACTTCTATTTTAGTTTCTACTGAAATATAAGGTATCTTAGGGTTGAGGGAGATCAATATTTTTCTAAGTGGGTAGTGTATGTTTTTTCAAGTGATGAAAATGGAGGAACTTTATTCTAATTGACACTTAATGAAAAAGGGAATAAATAAATAAAAATCTTATATTAAAATCTACATTATTGAGAATCAAAATTATCTAAAATATTTTAATATATAAAATAAATTAGATACATTTATTCATTTTTTAGTATTTTTAATCTATAGAATTTCATAAATGCAAGTAATTATTATAGATTGAATTGAGAAAATATATTTTAAGTTATAAAGGGTTTTCTAGCAGGAGGAAATTTTAAGCTAATAGCTTTTTATATGAAGAAATAAATGATTGATAAAAATATATCTTGCATCTTATTTCATCAATTCATGAATCAATAAATGTTATCTACATTGGAATTCAAATTTTCAATTAAATGGTAGAAGAATGGATGAAGTTAATTTCAAATTTAATTTTTGTTAGGATTAAGTGTGACATTCACCTAATATATGCTAGGATGTTTTGTAACTTAATTAAATTTAAAAAATGGTAAACAATTCATATATAATTTGAACCCCAAAAATCTTGCTGAAAAAAATCTATATAGAGGAAGCCTTCGAAAAAGGGGTCTCATAACAACAAGCCAATTCAACCAATGATAATTGAGATAAGTAATTTGTAGAATATATGAAATTCATAAATAAATATCTAAACTTTTGAAATATTTGAATTACAAAAAAAATAATTACTTATGATTGGTTGATTAGTACAAAACAATTCACTAATTATGTAGAGGTTAATGCAATAAACTAGCCTATGACAAGTACAATAAATTAAGAAGTGTGAAAATTGAAGTGGGGTTTTAGTCTAAATAAACTAGGAGATCTTATGTTAACAAGCTACACGAATAGACAATAAAAATGTATAGTTAATTTGATTTTTGTTTTCCCTTTGTTCTCTCTTTGTTTTACATGCTAAAGATGATGTTATTAGAGCCATGGATGGGGTATTTGAATCAAAGGAATGTAATCTCGTGCAAATTTTAAAAACAATGCTTTTTAACAAGAACAATGCATAGAATATTATCAAGCAACTTTTAAGATTGAAGCTCATTAGTTGTAAATGTGGATTTTAAATGAAGATCAACTCAAAGTGTCAAATAGAAAAATAAAAGGTGATTGTTTACTAAAGGATATTCCAAGGTTAAATAAATAATTTTTTGTAATTTTTGTTATAACTATCAATTGAATTTCAATTAATTTTGTATTTTATTATTCTGACTTGTTTTGATGTTTAATGGGTAAATATTGTTGTTAAAATAGTTTTCTTACGCCTTCTGGCTTGATGTATGGGTTCAGGCACTTTCCCGATTGACTTAATCCAAACATAATTTTAAACATACCAAAATTTAAGAGAATATATGGGTAAAGGTACGAAGCTATGTCGCACTTGAGGACCATTTTTGTAGTTCCAGCCAAAATATTTTTTGTCGTACATATGTGGCACAAACATGGTGCCATGTGGCGTCGATGTGGCAAATGAGTTTCGACCGAAACTGATTCGGCCAGACCGGTTTCGGCCAAAAATTCATGAGTAAATATAAGCTAACTATGTTCTATCGATGAAGAATTGGCATATATTTATATAGAGGGGTTCATCTGGAATAGGTTTGGCCGAACCAGTTCCGGCCGAACCTGTTCCAGCTGAAACTGCCTATGTGGCATCCTATGTGGCAGCCAAATAGGCAAAAATTTCAAAATTACAGAACTTCTCACGTAGACAACTAATTTCTTCATAAAAACTCAACCATTTTTAAAATCTAAATATACCCTTTTGTAGAGCTCAGAGTCTAGATTATGGCCATATAATTTTTATTGTGTTTTGATTACATATAATATATTATAATTTGAAACAACTCCAAGTAGGTATTTTAACATTGAAGAACACGTTCGTTCGAAAAAATAAAAAAAAATAGCAAATCATGTCAGAAAAATTTACAACTTATATTTAACACTAGAGGAGAGAGTCCTCTTCAAGAATATGTATTTTTTTTGTATTTGGTTTAGATTTGCTAGGGAAAATGTGGAGGGAGAAAAAACTGTTAATTTCAGGTAACTCCGACTTTGAATAGCTATAACAGTCAAAATATATACCAAAAACCAATCTTTCTTTTTTAATGCACTATCTATACATGTCATCTAAAATATATCCTAAAATCAGAGGAAAAAAAGATTATTTGCATATATTTCGTTGAAGGGAACTAGACCTTACATTTTCAGCATTTTTTGAGCAATTAAAAAATGTACTTCAAAATTTTTTAAAAAAAGGTAAATGCTTATTCAAAAATTTTTTAAAAAATTATAGGCATAAAATACATCTAATTTTACACATTTCATTAGTTTACATCATTTTCAAATTCTAAACACAAATGCCTCTTTTATGTCATTAATGTTTAACAGTTTTGCATGTCGTGGTCCTCTTCCTTTGTAAAAGTGTGACACAGGTTTGTACTTTTACCCATATATATTTCACAACTAGAACACTTAATAAAATGGCAAGGAGGATTTGATTTGTCAATTAAATAAATATATATAATTCCAAAAAAAATCATTGAGGCAATGAATTTAAAATGTTGATGCCCCTATTTGGAATCTTATATTTGTTTATATCGTGTAAAAGTACAAACCCGTGTCACACTTTTATAAAGAAAAAGGTTAACAACACCAAAATTGTTCAACTTCAATGATATATAATTGACATTTCTATTTGGATTTTGAAGATGATGTAAACTCATGAAATTTGTAAATATGGATGAAGTTTATGCCTAATATTTTTTTTTAAAAAATCAAGAAGAATTGATATATTTTTTGTAATTTTTAATGCTCATATTTCAATTGCTGAAAAATACTACAAATCAGGGGGTCTACCTCCAACCCAAAAACTATATGAAAATAATTGTTTTTTACTCTGATTTCAAAATATGTTTTAGATGACATGTATAGCAAGTGAATGCAAAAATAAATTTTCATTTTATATATATATATTTTGGTTATAACAATTCAAACTTGGACTTACCCAAAATCGATCATTTTTCGTCTCCCACCTTATTTTCCCTATCAAATCTAAACAAATAAAAAAAATTATACATTCTCTGTGTTGTTCATTGTTAAAATACCTACTTGCGGTATTTTGTAAAATTATAATATATTATGTCTAATCAAGACTCAATAAAAATTATATGAGCATATTATTGACTTCGATCTCTACATGTGGCATGCTTGTAAAACTTGGAGGGAAGGAATCCTTCGCAAAGTAGCTTAAAATTATGACAAGTTGACACGTTTCATTCTTCATCGGGAAACTTTGTTATTGTAAGAAGTTATCTTCAAACACTAACTTTTTTTCTGCAAGTTGACCAATATATAGAAGTGTTAGGATTAGGTAGTACTGAGAGGGGGATAAATCAGTATTACAATACTTTAAATTCAATCTTAATATCTTCCAACTTAACCATACAATAGCTGAAATGAAAAGAACATACACATAAATAAGATAACACATAACACCATGATTTTTTTCGCAAGGAAATGCTGACCTAGGAAAAACCCTGGTGGCGATGATACCCAGATATTAAGAACTAAGAGTATAGCGTCCCTGTAAGGAAACCTAGGCCTGTTAGGAGCTAAAAATTACATTAGTACATTTCCCTATTTAAGGAATAGAAAAACTTATTACTGGTATACAATGATTACACTGCTCTTACAATCAGAAAAATATTTTGATACAATGATTTACCAAAAGTGAACTATAAAAACATCTTCTATGCTCAAGTAGTCCCAATTATATCTCACATCAACTACTTTCTGATTCTGACATCACAATGCATCTACGCATTCCATCATGTCTTTGAATCTCAAAACATCTTCATATATACCCAATCTCATAATCAGTCAACTCACAAGAACATTATAAAATGTGTCTAACACTTATCCAATTATCAAATCCATAGTTGGTGATCATACTATAACAAAAGTAGGGTAGGACCCAATCTTAATCTAACTTAGCACTTCTACATGCCATGTTATACTTCCTTAATCATCGTGACCATTCAACTACTATGTTAGGCTACTATACAATCTTCCAATAACTTCAACAAGTTGTAACTCTCTGAAATGAACTCCAAAACACAAGAGACATTAACTAAAGGTCTACCATATCCAAAAATACCTTCCTCTAAGCTTTCATGACTTAGTTTACCATGTACAATACTCGCTTACCAAAATTGTGTGACTGTACCCAGTAAATTGCTTCCTGGACTTAGTCATTTTTCCAAAACTGAATATCAAAACCGTGTTACACTTCAAGCGACCATACACATGAGTAGTATTACCATAAATGATAACCTCTACACAATCCAAAATGGGTCACTTGTCAACAAGAAGACTATGTTGTAACTTTTGCACAAACAAAGTATTATGAATATGAGTAGTTTCTCCTTTCTTAGTCTTGACTGTAAGGGTATATTTTCCCATGAAAACAACCTCCTTATCATCTACAAACCTGACTGGAATCCTCATTGAATCATCTAATTGATCAAATTAATTAGATTTACTTTTCATGTGATTAGAACAACCACTATCCAAAAACCAGACATCCTCTCGGTTTTTATTTCCAAATTGCATACAAATAATGTAGAATTTAGTGCATCAGCAGAAGACTCAGTATAATTGGCTCTTGACTTATTCAAGTAAAATTTCTTATTCCTGCAATCGGATTCATAGAGACCATACCTTTTTGCTCTTACATCCTGATGATGGATCACGGAGTGTGATCCGAAACGTTGATGCTTAAAAATACACACAATCTAAACCCAGAAATCAAAGCTCAGAGACCATACCTTTCATAATATATGCATTGGATCCTCCTTTGATCCATAGAGCTTTGGCCTCTTCTTCTATTATTTCCTCTTCCTCTTCCTCTTCCTCTTCCTCTTCCTCATCATTTTCTATTAGAAGAAGATTCACCTTGATACTTAGAAGTATGAGAGGGAGGAGATATAGATTTTTTCTGAAGACTAAAAATCTTTCACCAAACTTTTGGTAGAATACTGCATACGCTCCTCATAAGATTGCAAAGAACCAATTAACTCTGCAACTTTGAAAGTAGTTAGATTTTTACTCTCTTCAATGACTATCACCACTTGATCAAATATAGGACGAAGAGATCTGAAAATATTTTCTACAATGGTTTGTTCTATTATATTTTCTCCTTGAGTCCTGAGTTGATTCACAATACCTTGAGCCCTAGTAATACATTTATGAATGGCCTTATATTCCTTCATCCTCAAGTTTTTAAATTCTCTTCAAAAAGTTTGAAGTCTTACAAATTTAATTTTATCTTTACCTTGATATGCAATTTGTAGAGCCTCCCATGCATCCTTTCATTTTTTCATACTCACAATTAAAGGGAAAATTGAAACATTAAATGCAGATTGAATGAATAAAAGGGATTTTTTGTCTTCCTTTCTATCTTCTTTCAGTCGAGTCTTTTGTTGTGGTGTCAATGCATTCAATGTAGTTGTATCTATAGGTTTGTATATCCCACTTCAACAAAATTCTAGAGTTCTTGGAATAATAAAAGAGTCTTCATTTTGATACTCTAATAATCATAGTTGTCTCTGGTAAACAATGGAAACTAAAATGATAAATCTTTTGCATTAGCCATTTGGAGAAAATTGCTTCTCTAATCTTGTTTCTTGCACAATAATTTTTTTTGCAACCTTCTCTGATGCAAATTGAAAGATTATGATTAACAATTACCACACACATGTACAATTAAAACTGAAAGATAAAATAAAATGAACATATCAAAAATATGAATAAATTAGTTAATTGAATAATTCCAAGGATCGTCTTTAAAGACAATTGATTTCCTAAAAAATTGAAAAAAATAAAAAAGATAAAACGAAAAATTTAAAAAAAACACAAAGCTTATACACATCTTATACATAAAATTTATTCCAGATAAAAAGAGAAAATTTATTCCAACTCATCATTCATATCTTCACTACTATAGATAAACACCTCAAATATTTAAAACAAGAATGAGATCTAACATTTCCCTAATTGAGCTATAATTTCTTTAATATTGTTTTTTTTTTAAGAAAAAGTGGAGGACTACCATATATATTAATATTATTAAAAAACTGATTCAAAGACTCATTGGAAAATCGGTGAAGAAAACCCAAAATCATCATCAATTACAATAGAGAATCTTATAATAAAACTAGCCTTACATATTTACAAACATGAATTGTGAAATCATATAGTAATTTCAACTATACCCAAATTCCACAATATAAATCGATCAAATTTCCCTAATGTTGTTGCTTCCTTGTTATGGTTTTCTCCTATCTGTTGTATTTATTTTGTTTTAAACTATTTTTTAGTATATTGATGTATTCTAGCTATTACTAGATAGTTTTTTTTTATGGAATTCTTATAAATTTATCCTCACATGAGTGGAGAGACGGCTCATGTGACAAACGTTACAGTAAAATATGTTACAACTGAACTACACAAATCGCACCATTATCAATTCCTCCCTAACATATTAAAATAAGCCACCGAAAACATTTGTATAAAGCTCTCCCCAAATTTATTGGAAAAACATTTTGATTAAAGATTTCATGTCATTTTAGGAGGCTAAATGTACTTAAATTTGAATGGGTTTGAATTCAGAAACAATTATGATTTGATGTGCACATGATGTTCTTTGTTATCAATCTGGGTATGGAATTTGATTGAAGAAAATATGAATGCCATTCTAGGAACCTCCTGTCAAACTGTAGAAGCACGTGTGATGTTGAAGTGGCAATATTTCTCACATATAAAATTAACATTCTTCAACGTTATGAAGAAAACTCATTGGTGATTAGAATTAAGCCACGTTCAACGTTTTAGGTCAAGTTCTTCAATTGCCAACCTTTCATATTCTACCATTATACGACGCAACACTTCTAAATTCAACCCACTTTTCTGATTTCATCGGATAAGAGATATTTTGTTTTAACAATTTAACTCACAGAAGACACATTTCCCATCCGCCATTGATAAAATTTGAAGGTCTCACAGATTTCAGCTCGGATCTTTTTAACTTTTCGGTGATGAGGAAGTCTTTATATTACTTTATATAAAGTGATTTGAATGGTATAAGGGATAGTATGATAGTTTCTCCATTTAATCATGTAAACAATTTTTATTGTGAAATATTTTTGAGTCATATCAGAAATAAAATCGAAACATACCGTTATGCATGCAGCTAGCCCACTAAAGTTTTTATATAATTTTAATTCATTGATGTTTTCTTCCAAAAATAATGTATATTAATAAAAAAGTAAGTGGAATACTTTTTGAATCTGATTATGTAAACAATTTTATCATCTACATTCTCACCCCATTTCAAATCGTATTCGATGATTCATAATCCATATAAACTCTGATTAAGAAAGAAACTTGACGAATTCGTATCATTGCAGAACAGTATAATCGGATGTGATTAGGTTATAATCCAACGCTTTCTCCCCACCGACTTCCATCTTTTATCAAACCTTGGGTTAATCATGGGTTCTGCCATGTCATCATACTCAATGCTTTCGTGCAAACACCAGTGGACATCACTTCATGCCCGAGTTAATAAATATCTTACAACTTGCCCCTCCTAGATAGGACGTGGCATTTTGACATAATAGGAAAATGATAGTATTATTGACCCAAGAAAATTACATGGATTTAAGAATATTATTTTATATATTGGAAAAATATTTTTAAGTCTAAAATAAATGTCAATAGAAAAAGGAAATTGATGATCACCTTACAACCATTTTGATGGATTTATACATGAGATGTAGTAGGTAAAACAAGAATATAGGATTCTAAAGTATATTAGACTAAAAAATAATTTTATTCTATTTTTTTTTTTTTTTGTTGGAGGATTCAGACCTGCAAGGCAACCCAGCGAGGCATGAAGCCTGCGAGCTACCAACCAGCGAAGGCCACCATAGACGTTTTAGGAACCCGATACGGGCCCACTCGTGCTTGAAACCTCTTCGGCTTAGAGCCAAGGACTGAGGAGCATCCACGCTGCCAAATTCGCCTGGGGCACGATCCCAGCCTCATCCCTTATGGTGTCGGAGCCTTGCACTCGGCAAGACTTGATCCCTGGTGGGCTCGTTGTGAGCCATTCAACTTCACTAGTAGACCAAGGGCCCATTGACATTTTTTTTATTCTATTTTGATTTCTAAACAATTTTAATACAATAGCTATGTTTTAAAAGTCTACTCATTTATTTTGCAACATTTTTTTTTTCATAAAAGTGGCTGAGCCATGATATTTATTATTGATAATATAAATTTATATAAGCTCAATTTAGAAAAAACAAGGAAGAAAACCTATGGTTGTAGCCTGAGTAAGAGTCTAGAAAAATAGCTAGCTAAACTACCTCACCAAAAAAGAACTCTCCCAAAAATGGATCCATCATAATAAAAAATATACAAATTATTCAAAACCCAATAACCCACATTGTCCCGAACAAGCCAAGACATTAGAATAAGTACCACCGTAGAAGAAAAAAGGGAAGGTGGAGAAAGTCGAAATCCTCAGCTTCCTTAGAAGTCCAGAAGAGATTAGAAGTAACATATGTCATCTAGTCAAAAAACCTACATATACACCTTCTCAACAAGCTACTAAGATCAATATTAGTAGTAATGTAGAGATCAAATATAACATTCGTACCCATAAAAAAAGTAGTCAAGATCAGAGTAAAAGTGAAGAAAGTGTCATGCACCGTACAAAATAGATCTCTCAGTAATTTCCAGATTGAATATTGGAACACCTTTAATAGTACAAGATTCAAGGTTCCACACCACTGCAGAGAAACACATATAATGTTCTATTGGTGGCGGCTAAATTTATAGTAGAGTATGTAAGAAACACAACCAAACTTCTCCAAAATACAAGAAATAAGCCCATAATGACATGTTGCACTAATTCTGAACATGGTGGAAAAAAACTCACCAATCGAATTAAGAGAATAAAATAAGAAGAGGAAGAACCCCCTATTAGATGACCATAAAGATATTGCAGCCCAGATCCACTATAATTCCCAGCGATAAGAATGACCCTCAATCCAAGTCAAAACTTCTATCGGATGAGCATATCGATATTAAACCCCAGGACAACTATGATTCACAATTTAGGACCACCTTATTACCACATATCCATATGTTGGTGTAAAACACATGTTCCACTTTTACAAATGAATATCTGAGATAAGAATGACCCTGAACTGTAATCAAAAGGAAACAAATAACCATAACTTCCCAATCTCAATGTTGTTGAAGATACATTAACAAAGTGCAGATCACAGCCTATTGAATGCTCAGTGAATGAAGTTCAAAACATACAACCCCAATCTAGCAATGGGTGCCCCAATGATGGCTATGGGCCCACCACCGCCTATAGACAAGCAGGCTTGGTACGTATATCCATCGCAAACCCAGACATTACCGGGTCTAAAATTTGTTCCCTAGAACTAGCCGCAACAAATGAAACAACCACTGAAATAATCCTCTGGAGTACCTTTCTTCTAGTCGTCCGCGACTTGAGGATTGCAGTCCTCGACTCCAAGGGCTTCTTCTGCTTTTCCTAGGAACCAACCGCAACAACTGTCACACTATGATGCGAATACCCAGTTGTCCGCCGAGGTTGAATCCCTCTAGCGATTGGTGTCCTCCCTGACTGTGGACATGGGAAAACTAAAGGTGGGGCCTTCTACGCCCCGCAAATCCAATTCACAGAGAGGGAATGTTTTCTCCAGATAGTGAAATACCAATCCCAGAGGAAGAAAATACAACAATGTGCCTCAGCCCAATCAATAGCAATGGAACAACAATGCAAACACCAAAGGTCCTCCTTTGAACCAAAACACCACTCAAGGCGGTGCTAGACCTAGTTATTTTGCATAGCTTGTGGAATTCCACCCCCTGACCAATTGGTGTAGATTGCATGACACCAGCTCCCATTCTGAGGTGAATTCTGCCACACTGGAGAAGATTATCCTGATCTCCCAGTTGGACAAATAGAAAATCGTTGATCCTACTCCCTTGAAAACATCAGCGCAAGAGCCTACTCATAGTGCCTTCACCTATGAGATCGTCTTCTTCAGGACAGATCAAGAGGACGAGGAAGAACCTGAATTGCAGGGGTTCTTTGATGAATCTATCATAGACTTTAAGGCTAATGTCTTCACCAGCCCAGAGACTCCCTACAACACTCAGAGTTAGGCTGGTAAAGGACCAGTTTACATGCTGGCACCTCCCAAAGATACCCCTCCCCGGGACAATACAATTGATCGCTTCTTCCCACTGAAGGGACCTAGCTCTAATCAAGCCAAGCCAAGGATCCGGACAAGGGAAGTTAACTTTACCTAGGGGGAAGGTTTAACATCACTAAGGCATTAGAGAGAACCACCACCTCCATGACCTTGATGGAGGTTTTACTAAATTGTCCCGAGCAGAGGAAGTATCTCTTGAAGCTCTTGGGAAACTTGGAGGCCGTTAGGTGTCCACCAAAGATTGTCACATTTGATGATGGCAATTTGGTTGTCTTCTAGGGAAACATTGAGGATCCTCTCTTTTTACTAGGATTGAACATACAAGGGAAGAACCTATACAACTGCTTGGTAGATTCTGGTGCTTCGGGAAACGTCATGCCCTTATCTATATGCCAGAAGCTCAGACTCTTTCTCGCTCCATCCAAGGGCGTAGTAGTCCAACTGGACAAAACTGCTGTAAAAATGGTATCTCAGCTGAAGAATGTCTGAATTCAGCTCATCCAAGACCCCCAGATATCAAGCATAATAGACATCCAAGTGGTGGAAATCCCCAAAACCCAAGGGATCTTGCTAAGTAAGAATTGGTCTAAGGCCCTTAACAGGTATTTCTCCACGGACTTCTCTCACTTGTGGTTCCCCTGGGAGGGGCAGTCTAACCAAATCTGGGTAGAAAGTAAACCGAGGATGAAGCAGGCCCTCACCAAGGTTGGGAGGGTGAATGCAGTACTATTCTTTGAATCTTCCTCTAGGGTGTACCAACCCCTAGAGATCCTAACATTTGATTTCACTCCCGAGGTACATACTATAGTTGTTCAGAGAATCCAAGACCTGGATGAAAAACTAAGAGGTGAGGTAAACTCACAAGGCAACGTAGAAACTCACGCCACACTCTTGTTCGATACTTGGTGTCGGGTGCATTATCAAAAACATTTTGAACTAAAGTGTGAGCCTTGGATCGTCGCTTCTACTCGCCATATCAATGCCCTCCGAGAGAAAGAATGCAAAGTAGATTTTCCTAGACCCAGTAATCATTTCAGTGGTACGCCCAAGGTGTTGCCTATCTAGGAACCCCAACCAAAGGCTTCTCTAGATGAAAAACTCACCCATGTGCCATCAAAGCTGGAAGAATCACCTCCCAACCCTCCCAAAATCAATTCAAACACCACTTCTCCCTCCCAACCCCAAAACATGAATGATGACCTATGGACCCTAAAGTTTGATGGATCCTGGTGTAAACAAGGCTATAGGGCTGGAGTAGAACTGATCAACCTACGGGGAAAATCATTCCTTGTGTCTTACAGGCTGTAGTTTAACTACACAATTAATGTCATAGAGTATGAGGCCTTGGTCCTCGGACTCTTGTTTTCACTAAGAAAAGGAATCACCTGCCTCCAGGTGATGGGTGATTCAAAGTTGATCATTTAAAAGGTCTAGATCCAATATACTTGTCACGATAAAAGGTTGGCCACATACCACAACTGAGCATGGAGCCTCATTGAATATTTCGATGCCTTCGGCTTTGAACTCATTCCCCAGAAATGCAACTATGTTCTGTATGCCCTTGTCTTGTCTTCCATCACCCTAGAGCCAATGGCTGGCTCCCAGCTCTGGAAGTTATCTGTTGAGATGGTCCCCACCCCATGTATCCCAAACAATATCAGTCACTTTTAGGTCTTTGAGGATGACCAACATATTATGGCCTTTATGGCCAATTTTGGTGTCTTTGAGGATCAGATAGTGGAAGAAAGAGATCATGACGATACTGGCTAGGGTGAAGGAGATGACAAGATTATCGACTTGCCAACCAACACCATCCCAAAGTGGATGGTAGCTCTTGAATGCATCTTTGATTTAGACCCCCGAGGCTGAGAGAATATTTCATCCTCCTTTGAGGGAGGAAAATTCAAACAGGTCAACATCAGCCAGGATGATGAAGAGAAATTTGTACACATTAGCACCTCCTGCTCCCTAGATGAGAAGGAGACAATTCTCATGGTTATCTAAGAATATATTGATGTAATTGCGTGGGGGTATGAGGATTTCAAGACCTACGACACATCCATATTCATGACCATTGCCATCCCATTGAAACCAAATGCTAAGCCCTTCTGGCAAAAGCAAAGACCGGTAAACCCATTGATTGAACCTCTGATTCATTAGGAGGTTCAGAAACTGCTATCAGCCCAGATTATCTTTCCTATCTGGCACACAACCTGGGTTGCCAACCTCGTCCCTGTGTGAAAGAAAAGTGGCAAAATTTGCCTTTGTGTGGATTTTCACAATTTGAACAAGGTATTTAAGAAGGAAAATCACCCTCTCCCCTCATTGGTTGAGGTATGAAAAATTGTTAATGGATCCCAAATGATGTCCTTCCTGGATGGGTACTCCAGTTATAGCCAGGTCATGGTTAAGTATGAAGATAGGGATAAAATGATGTTCACCACCAAGTGGGGAATGTTTGCATACCGGAGAATGCCCTTTGGCATTATTAATATAGGGGAAACATTTCAAAAGGCTATGGACATTGTGTTTGAAGGCCTAGTAACTAGATGCATAATCATCTACATGGATGATTTGATAGTCTTTTCCTAGGAGAGGCATGATCACTTCGCCCACCATGCCCAAATTTTCTAGAGATGTCGCTCATATGGAATTTCCCTCAACCCTAATAAATGCATATTCAGGGTCACTGAAGGGAAGCTTCTCAGGCATATCATCTCTGAGAAGGGTATATCCACTGACCCTAAGAGAGTTGAAGCACTGCTGAATCTATAGACACTCGACACTAAGAAGGCAATGAGGTATTTCTTTGGAAAGATAACCTTTGTCCAGCGGTTCATCACTAGATTTGTCGAGATAGTGAAACCAATCAATAACATAATGAAGAAAGACACAAAGGTTGGGTGCAGCCCTGAAGTGAAACAAGTGTTTGCTCAAATCAAGAAAACCATAGTAGAGGCACTTGTCCACGCAAGTCTGGACTATTCCCTCCCATTTCATATATACTCCTTCACTTCACCACATTCCATAGCAGTAGTTCTAACCTAGAAATTTGTAGGGGAAGAAGAACCCATTTCTTTTATGAGCTCCCCCTTCAAGAACGCCGAAGTATGATATTCATCTCTAGAAAAAAAAGCTTTTGTTCTAGTCCGAGTTGTGAAGAAATTCTGGCAATATATTCTTGGGAGTATAGTGCATGATATCGTTCTAGGTCAGGCTATTAAATCTTTGTTGCTACAGAATGAACTGGGAAAACACTAGGGGAAATGGAGGGCCATCCTCCAAGAATATGATCTAGAAATGCAACCCATGAAGATAGTCTAAGGTCAGGGACTATGTCAATCAATAGTGGAAGGAACTCCAAACATCGAATGCTAAACTTACACAATGGAGTCCATCTCTCAAGACCCATGGTATACCGATCTAGTGTATGTATTTCTCAATAACAGATGCCTGGAAGGGATTCCCCCAAACAAACGTCATGCCCTACGGTTGAAAAGTGCACATTTCATGATAAAAAATGGAATGCTTTTCTGTATGAACTATGAAGGGATTTACCTCCGATGCATTGATCGGGACCAAGCTACTAAAATGATTGAAGAATTTCACAGGCAATTTGGAACTGGGCATGGCTCAGCTGATGCCACTGCCCACCAGATTCTTCGGGCTAGATACTACTAGCCCTTCATCTTTAAGGATGTCTACACTCACATGAGGAAGTGCCACACTTGCCAAATAGTGGCACATCATGAGCAGAGCCTGGCCATTCCTTTTTAGCCAGTCTTTGAAGTGAGACCTTTCACCCAATGGGAATTTGATTTTATTGGGGAAATCAACCCAAACTTGTTAGCCAACCACTAGTACATTTTGATTGCTATAGATTAATGTACCCAATGCTCTGAAGTGATTCCTTACAAAAACAACACGATGGATGTAGTTATTAAATTCCTAGAAGAAAACATAGTCACCCATTTTTTAATACCATTTTCTATAGTGTGTGACAATGGTCCAGCATTTTCTTTGGCACAATTACTTTAATGGACCTATGAAATGAAGATCGCCTTAAAGTTATCCAACAACTACTACCCCCAGGGTAATGGTGTGGCTGAATCCACTAATAAAAATCTGTTGTAGGTGATCAAATACTTGTTAGACAAAACCCCCGGGACTGGCACCAAAAGCTTAGATTTTCCCTCTGGGAAGATCATATCAGGGTTAAGGTAGCCCTGGGAACTTCCCCATTTCACCTAGTTTACGGCCAGAATCCAATATTCCCTATCAACTTACAAATCCCGATTTTGTAGTTTATGCAGGAATTTAACAACTAGGACAACATTGCAAAAGTCTAGCTCCTGAACCTAGTGAGAATGGAAGAACAAAGAGACGTGGTGCTAGAGCATTTTGTGCATCATCAAGTAGTAGTTAAATGATGGTTTGACTAAAGAGTCCAGTATAAGGCCTTTCAAATTTTAGACCTGGTTCTTCTGTGGGACAAGGCCTAGGAAAAAAGGAAAGCACACCAAATTTCAAAGGCTCTGTCTCAGACCATATCTCATATCCAAGATCTATGGGGCAAATACTTATCACCTCAGTACCATGACCGGAGAAGCCATCCCATTTCCTGTCAATGGATAGTTTCTAAAGAACTATTTTGAATGAGGTAGGAGGTAAGTTTTCATGAAGTTGTACTATATGTAAAGTTCCTGCTTGTAAATACCTTTCTCGGTGCTCCTTGGGAGCGTCTTGGGCTTGTAAATAGTTTTTTGTCCGTCCTTCGGTACCGCCTCCCTTTGCCTTTTTATTTTTCTTTCTTTTTCTTTGTGTTTATTTTCTGGGTTCCCAAAGTATTGCCTACTCTGTGTAGGACAGATATGCTTCACATGACATCTAGTCCCTGGAATGGTACCTTATGCATTTCGGGTAGTTTGGAATCTATTTTAGCTTGGTGGAATTTTTCTACACTTTGGGATACTTTTGTATGTATCATAAAAGGTTATGGGTAATCCTCATCAGATTCACATCTTGAAAGTTCAGTCATTGGCTAACAGAAAATATAAGAAGCAAGTAATCACATAATCCTTGACGGAAGATCAGTTGCACTAGTTTTCGGCTAAGTCTAAAAATCATAAAAATATCCTAGGTCCAGAATGTTCTCTCCTATTTAGAAATTTAAGGTAGATGGCAAGGTGAAAGAAGTACCACTATGAAAATTAGCTAAGCTTAAGGTTCACCGTGAAAGGAGTATCGCCTTCCCATCTAAGGAAAGAAAAGAACTGAAGAATAGAGAATTTTAGTATCTGGGGGAACGTGCAAGATATGATGATTTTGGTTTGATATATTTCAATGCCTCCTCTCTACTTCTCCTAGAAATCATCATCTTGATTTTTTTTCAAAGCACAGACCTCACAACTGACGAAGGACCAAAAGATTGAGTCATTGATGAGTCAGATTTTCTCAGACACCTCCCACCTTGCAAGCAGAATACTCTAGGTAAAGATTGCTTCCATTTTTGATAACCAGAGGTTCTGAAGTTCTCAAATGCGCTAAGGTATTCATCCTAGTGTGTCACCATTTTTTATGCCCTGCATACCTATCCCTACATTTTGTAGGAAAAATGTTGGGTCCCCCTTTTTTCAGTTTTTTATTGTTTCTTTCTTTGGCCTTTACCTCCATGAGGGTTGTTTTCTTTTCTCTTTGGTCCTCCTTCCTTTGGGGCCCTTCCTTGGAGTATTTGTCTTCTTTGTTCCAGCCAGATTTCAGACTCTGGGATTCTCTGTCACCATTTCCAATTTTTTGAGAGGGTGCGGTTACACAAAATCCCCGAGCTCGGAGTCCAGAGGTTTGCCTTTTTTGGTATTTGCAGAAGGAAGCAACATGTTTTTACCCTAAGGGTATAAATAAGACTTACCTATCACTTTCACATTTACCGTAAACAAATTATTTAGAGCGATAAAGGCGATCAAACAGTGATTAAGTGTGAATTTATCTCGGTGATTAACAGTGCTCAAACAATGATTAACAATGGTGCGTTCATGGTCTTTTCAAGGTTAACTAGTTGTAGAGCCCCTCCTGTGCTCATCCTCCTGCATTCTCCACATTCTAACGTAGGACCTTTTGGTTCTTCCCTTGTGCTTTCTCTTCTTTTTCTTGCTTTGTTTGTGTTTTTTTTTTGTTTGTTTGTTTGTTTTTTCTCATAGTTTTCTTCCTTGTTTCTTCTTCTAGTTTTTGTTTATGTTTTCTCATTCTGGTCTTGTTGTCGCCTCCCATTTTGGGACGGCTCTACCAATGGGTTGTTCGCCCTCTATTTCATTGTAGATTAGTGTAAATGCTTGTGCATACCCTGTGAATTTTGTAATTATCTATAAATGGCTATATATAGGCTCATTTTGGGTTGCCCTACGGGTTGTGCTTCAAACCTCTGTCTGGTTTTGTATATCCTACCTTTCTGTTTGGTGGCAAGTTCGTCGCACTCTGCACGTTTAAACCAATTTTGGAGCTTGTCCACATGGTGTTTGCATGGATCAAACTCGACACCTCGCCTGTTTGAATGATGGAATTTTTCTCTCTCCTCTGTCATTTCCCCTTAATGCCAGGATTAACTCCCCCACGGGTGAGAATTCAAAAAAAATCTCATCTGGCATTCATTTCCCTTGTGTCAGCCCACCTCTCGCCATTAAGAGTCTTTATGTCATCCGTTGCATGGCCACGTGACAACCCATGTCAGCCAAGTACAGCTCATTGCCCGATCATGTTGATAACTACTAGTTTCTCTGGACTCCGGGTTCTAAGAAGTTCTTGGGTCTTCATCCTTTTTTGTCACCTAAACTAATACTCCAGAAACTCTGGGTGTTGATCAAAATCCAATCTTCGCTAACTTTTATATTCTGGGATTTTGATGCATACTAATATTCTTTGAATAGGTGCGAGATGGCGATGAATTCCCCAGAGTCAATAAAATGTTGTATTTTATCAAATTATATGTATTGAGGGTTCTCCAATCTTGTAGGTTACAGGTTATCCAACAAGATGTCTGAAGTAACAACTCCTACTAGAAGTCTGAAGCTTCCAACTACCTGCACTTGGGTGGCCACAAAAACAAAGGCTGAGAAGATGCTCGCCAAGCTTTTGTTAACCTCCAAGTACTTGAAGGAGGGTGTTCTTGTGGGGTCCAAAGTGGACTCCAAGCTGCAAGAGATCAAAGATACCAAGCCCGGACTATGGGCTGAAATGCAAAGCCTTGTCCAAACCATGGACCAACAGAGGCCTGCCAGAGATGATATGGCCAAAAACATGGCCGCCTCCAGCATCATTAAAGCTGCAAGTTTCCCCTACTTGGTGCAACCACCAGAGCTGATCCTTCAACTGGAAATGCTCTATAACGCTCCCACCCAGGTTGTTTTTCTTTTTGATCCTCTACCATTACACTACCCAGTGGCCATTGTCAATCTGGATGCTGCCAATTTTTCTTTGGGGCTGGGGATCCCCTAATTCAAGGGAGCCATTATTATCTCCCAGTCTGTGTCACTGAAGTAGTTTGAGGAAATTCCCCTCCTCGCCCGGAAACATCTTAATACTTGCTAGCTAAAGTCCCTGAGATGGGACTATAAGAAGATGAAGCTGGAGATTCCCCATGGAGACTTTAAAGAATGCATTCAGGCGGGAATCATATTTTTGTGCAGGCTCTTCAGAGATCCCCATGCCAGAGATTTTTTGGCATGGATGTATTATTTTCTCTACTACATCACCACCCAGAGTTAGACCTTCGACTGGGCGACCATCATCACTAATCATGTAGACTCCTAGCCAAAGAATGTCCTCTGAAATTTGAAGTTCTACATGACTTCCTATGTATTGTGGGAACTAGCCCAACAAAGATTAACATTTTGGGGTTCGCAGACAGTGGGCATTCTCAGGAACGGGCTTTACTAGTTGGTCCCATGGGAGAATTATCCCTAGGTTCAGTGGGAACTCAGCTTCCCAAATTTTTGCAGGGTAAACAACACGTTTGTTTACCACAACATTTTGACACTCACTCGGGACAATAGGTACCAGTTTTCATAGGAGGCGATGAACTTGGCAAGCACATACGATAATTATTTCATTCAATTTCAGCAGCATACTTACATTCAGGTGACCAGATTCTCTGGATGTATTATTTTCTCTACTACATCACCACCCAGAGTTAGACCTTCGACTGGGCGACCATCATCACCAATCATGTAGACTCCTAGCCAAAGAATGTCCTCTGAAATTTGAAGTTCTACATGACTTCCTATGTATTGTGGGAACTATCCCAACAAAGACCAACATTTTGGGGTTCGCAGACAGTGGGCATTCTCAGGAACGGGCTTGACTAGTTGGTCCCATGGGAGAATTATCCCTAGGTTCAGTGGGAACTCAGCTTCCCAAATTTTTGCAGGGTAAACAACACGTTTGTTTACCACAACATTTTGACATTCACTCGGAACACTAGGTACCAGTTTTCATAGGAGGCGATGAACTTGGCAAGCACATACGATAATTATTTCATTCAATTTCAGCAGCATACTTACATTCAGGTGACCAGATTCTCTAGAAAACCCTACCTACTCCCTAGGCATTGTAGGGATAGGATCATTCTTTTGGAGTTTTTTAGGTAAATCCTGGAACTCCACACATTATTTTCCTTCAAGAAGCACACATCTATTCCATTCTCAATCACTTGTGGGAACTATTCTTGTAGTCTCGCAGCGGCTAAAGAAGCCGACAATGAGCTAAAGAGCCTGGGATTGGAAGAATTCCACCTTACCAAGAACACTTTTGATCCAATAGGCAAGATAGGAGAGGCACTGCCCCAGTCATCTACACCACATAAAGTTAAAATTGAAGATTTCTGGGTGGATTGCTAGGATTGTTTCGATCTTCGGGCCCGACAGCACTCTCAGATGTCCAAAAGTTTAATTAAGGCCCTCATTCTTTGAGTTTTCCCAAAAGATTTTATAGATGATGGGCCTCTAGAGGACCCATCATACAAAGAATAGGGGATTGAAAAGTTGGATCTCCCTTTGGTGGATTGGGACACCCTAGAGAACTAAACAATTGAGGATGTGAGTCACCCTATCATTGATAACAGTCATAAATATTTTGAGAGGGTGTGTCCGAGGAGCACCCGTACGGGTCTGATCTTGTGGGGGTCTGCTTCAACCTCTAGAGCTGCGAGACCAATCAAAAGAAAGGGGAAGGAAAAATAAAGTACCGTAACCGAAGTGCCTTCATAGGGTCCACTCCCCATAATGGAGAAAATTCATGAACAAATGGAGGCTTCTAGGCTGACGAGTCAAAAGATAAGTGCCCAGCTCTCTCACAGTCTCGTAGCAACTCTAGTAGGATCTGCCCACCTGATGGGATCCCCTTCATTGGAAGCACTTATGAGTAGGCAGACATTCCCTGAGATAGAATCTATAGACATTCTGGATTTCGGGGTCCCATTGGAGAGACAAAAAAAGTCAAGGTTAGACAATCCCTTGAGCACATACACGGGCCCTAACATGCCCAATGTTCCCCCTGTGGAGAACAGTTCAGACTCCCCCAAACTGGACGACCTCCCAGAGACCTCTCCCCCTCACGATGACTTTGATGACATCTTCAATATGGATGAATTCATGAATCTACATTGGGAGATTGATAAGGAGGTAGAAGAAATAACCGCGCACGGGGTGGAGATGATCCCCGATGAAGGGGAGACACTAGAAAAATAAGTGGTTGTAGAACAAGAGCTCGAGGAACTTAAACAAGAAGCAGCATAAAAGGATCCACAAGACATGGAGGAATTACCAGTCAAGGGGGGCAAGATGAATTCAAGGTAAGAAAATGATGAGAAGCTGACAACTGGGGAAACTGGACCTACGGGGTAAATTGTACCCCCAACTGTCACGCCCCAAATGCCTTCAGTTACTCCAGGGGACCAAGTTCCCCAGAGTATGACATTGAGTGAGGTGGTCTCGGTGGAAACATAGTCAAAAATTAGCCAGACACCTCTGCCTCCTCTGGATGATGTGCCCAAGGAGAAGGATGTCCCAGTGAATAATGTCGAAGGTGAATGATAGCAGTAGGATGAGGGGAAGAATCCAAAGGATATAAATGTTGACTCAAAAGATGCTAAGAAAGATAGGGAAATCCCCGATGATATAAGTGATGCTATTTCTAGTGGAGACGAGGTCCCTAACACTGTAGATAAGGATGCCACAAGGTGGGAGGCACCAAGGACCCCGGGGAACTGGAAAAAGAGAAAGAGCCTGATGAAACCGTAGATATCGGGAATGCACCGCCGGACTCTGAGGGAGGTCCCAACATTTAGGACTTAGTAAGAATGTCATCCTAGCCTCCACAATTTCTAGTGGAATCTAGGAAGAGAAAGGCCCCAGTGGCCGCAGGTGTTCCCCTCTCCTTGGCCGAGATGATGGCCCGGAACAAAGAGGCCGATAAACCCAAAAAGGCCCAGACCGTCCATACCCTCTGGACCGGTCGAGAGGAAGCATATTTGCAATAATTTAAACACCTCCCCCAGATACAGATGTGGAAATAGAAAGATCTGAAGACTATGTAGTCATAGAAGTGCCTCTAGGGAGGAGAGATAAGTAGGGTGAGCTAGACCTGCTAAGAGAGGCAACCCGGGTAGATGAAGCCCAATATGACAAATAGGCACTGAAGTTAAAGGAGGAAAGAGAGAAAAATGAAAATCTCCTTAGGCTTCTTGTAGAGCTTACACATCCATTGGCTAAGATCTGTACGGAAGCCTCCACCTTCGGACCACCACTTTCACAGGGTGACATGGATGCTCTCCGGGCCATGAAGAAGAAGGTGCAAGCTGTAGATGGGTAGATCACTGGGAAAATCAAGGTCATAAGGCAATTATTAGAGGCATCACTCCCAGACCTTTAATTGGTCAATAATCTCTTGGGCCAGGTAAATGATGTCATTGTCCTATGGGAAGAAAATATAGAAAAATATGAAGGGTGGAATTTTGGGAGAGGAATCATTCCAATTCCTCTAGGCCCAATACCCCAGACTTGGCCTCAAGATTGAGGTAATCAAGCAATTGGTTACGGCCCTAGAAAAGAGAAGGTCACAACAGTCTAGTATCCTTCGAACCTATACAAAGCATTCATTGGAAGGGTTTCACAAGTTGATCCCTTCATCACTGGAACTTGCACTCTAGAGGATTATGTCCTTAGTAAATATGATGAGCTGATGGATTCCCAGTATCAGTCTACCAGAGAATTCAATGGAGGGAAATTATCAAGAATATGTAAGATGATCCTCCAAGCTCATGACTCTGTGAAATTAGTAGAAGAATTCTAGGATGGGGCCGGAGATATTGAAGAGAATTTTGGAATTATCTAAAATGGGTGGAACAATGTCAAGGACATAGACGGAGATGGCATTAGCCAAATTTTGGAGGCATTCAAGAATAAAGGACAGTAAAGTTCTCTGAATTCTGGGGATTTTCACTAGCAGGGTGTATTTTTGAACATTCATTATTCCTTAAGCGTAAGCTCCTAGATTCTGGAATTATGGATCCAATAGTTTTGTATTCTTTCAATGACCCATGTCCAGGTTCCCTGGATCCGACCGATCACTATCCAACATTTAATAAGTGTTTTAGAAAGTCAGTGATTCTGATAAGGCATGTCAGTTCAAGAGATGACCCTAACAGGTGATCTTCCCAAGGCGCCACTCTGAAATTAACTACCTGGTGCATCAAAGACAATGAGCTGCATTTCACATTAATGAGGCATGTAACCTCAAACTCTGAGAAGATCAGCTTCCTTATATTCTTTCTCTGGCTCTCTTCTCGAGGCCAATTCTTCCACCCTTTCTTCTTGTCTTCTTCTACTAATCTGTCAGACCTCTGCTATTTTCGAGGTGGTTGTAAGTGGTGCAAGAAGTACCGGCCACTAGATATTTTATTTTAATATTGAGTGTACAGTTAGATTTGGTTAAGTTTTAGGGCAAGTTATGTCTATAAATAATAAGTCCGACCTCATTTCAAGGGTCAGTAAAATTGATGATTTTTTAGTCCAATACTATTAGCATTTAGCATTTTGTTTCTTAGTAGTTGGAGAGGTCAATGCTCGGTAGTTCTTAGTTGTTATATGCTCTTTTAGAGCCATTGATGTACACACTAGTGCTTTTGGAACACTTTGTTAATGAAGAAGGAAGAATTTCTGGCAATGACGTTGTTGGCTTTCTAATCTCTGAGTTAACAATACTATTTTTTTTTGTATGTTTCTAATGCCCTTTTCTTTGGTTCTTTTTTAGATGAGATGATCTTATTTCCCCTTACTATTGAATATGTATAAAATAATGGTTCTGTATGCATTCGGTATTGAGTGTATTTGTTAGAATATGTAATCTTTCCTTGGTGAAATATATTATAAACCAAGGTAGTTTAGTTTAATTTATTATGTAAGTAGGAGATTCCTATAGAATCCCTACATGAACACATGTCCTCTTGTCC
>MU224173.1:708250-722562 GCA_018584345.1 Thuja plicata
ATGGGAGTTACATGCAACTCCTTTCTTCTCATCTCTTCATAAGAGATGCTTCTTTTCTCTTCTTCACTTCACTTTTTCACATTATTCACTTTTTCTCATTTTCACTTGCAACACTTAGTTTCTCATTTTCATTGAAGCATTGTATGAGCATTTTGCTCTCATTCTCTTCCTCTCTCTCTCTTAGGCTTTTTTAGCCCATTCTTAATAATATCACGGGGGTTTTTTTATGCTTTTCCCCCTTCAAAAACTTCTTGTCTCCTTTGTTGTTTCATTTTGGTGTATGCTCTAAGGATTAGCTTGATTCATAATAATCTTCCTTTTTCCTTACTCAATTGGATTATACGTTCCTAGCTCAAATTTATTTTCCATTTTAACAGTATTTCATTAGAGCATTGTTGATGTTAGAAATATGTGGTATGACTATAAGTAGAAGTGACAAACTCCTAACTCTGGCATATCTTTTGTTGTTTATTTGGTAAACTGATGGGTTCTTGTAGGAAACCCTAACCTA
The DNA here is from genome assembly GCA_018584345.1 of Thuja plicata. NCBI lineage: Eukaryota > Viridiplantae > Streptophyta > Pinopsida > Cupressales > Cupressaceae > Thuja > Thuja plicata. The sequence goes on from MU224173.1 coordinate 708,762, forward strand.
CTAATGAAATCCCCAAAGAAGAAGAGTCAAAACCAGTTATCCCCCTAAACAAAAAAAGTCACTTTCCCAACTTAGCTACCCACACTGTCGAGACATGATAGTTAGGTGCTTGAAGGCCCAGAGAATTTATTCCCTAGATAACCTTTATAGGTGAAGTTGGCTGGTGCCCCGGTACCCGGTGACAAATTTTCCTCTGTTGATGAGACCGGTCACAAAGTCCCATCAACAAGCTCTCCCTGTAGGTTTTATTTTGTTTTGTGCTCTCCCTTTCTTCATTCCCTTCAATGGATTGGTGTACCAATTCTTTCTTTTGATTCTATCTCTCCCTTTCTTGTAGAATCTCTTCTCCCTTTTGTGGATAGATATGCAGTGTTAACTCTCTCTAATTCTCTCTTTGATGGATGGTTATTTCATTTATAGTAACTTTTAGATATTCTCTCCCTTAGTGTTTTAGAATCTCTTTTCCCTAATGTATATTTCATTGAATCTATCTCTCCCTTTAACAACAACAACCAAAAAAAATTTACAGCTGTGTAGTATCCAACAATATCTCTAGTGTGTAGTTGAGATAAGTACCTTTTGTGTACTGATATGTCATTGCAGTCCATATCTAAGCTTGCATCAACATGACTAGAATTTTCTGATAATGTGGAGGCTGATGCAACCTCTAAGTTACCTTAGTGACTAGTAGACAAGGGACAAACCCCTAGTCTATTCCTCAAGTATTCAAATGTAACTTTTGGAAATTGTTTTGTGGAAATGTTTGCTAGTTGTTCTTTGGATTGCACATATTCCAGTATTACATGTTTCTCTTGTACTTGTTCCCTTAATTAAAGATACTTAATAGATATGTGCTTTGTCTTAGCATGCATCACAAGATTATTTGAAATGTTTATAGTACTTGTATTATCACAATAGATAATTACTAGAGCAAGAATTTCCTTATTCATACCTTTTACCAATTGCTTGATCCATGCAATGTTAGAGAAATTTGGAGTAGTAGCTACATATTCTGCTTCTGTAGTTTATTTAGATATTCATCCTTGATTTTTACTTATCCATGTGACAAGTCTGTCACCCATAAAGAATGCTCCTCCTGTAGTGCTCTTTCTATCATCTATGGTTCTATCCCAATCAACATCAGTATAAACTTTTAGCTGAAATTTGCCTTCTTTATTGTACCACAAACCATAGTCTTTAGTATTCTTCACGTATTTCAAAATTCTTTTAACAATAGTCACGTGTGATTCCTTAGGGTTAGTAGAGAATCTTGCAAGTATACCAACTGCATGTGCTATTAGTTGTAGTGTGTACAACATACATTAGTTTACCAATCATAGATATGTATAAGGTTTGATTTAGCTCGGTTCTCTTTTCTTCCTTTGTGAATTTGCATCCATTTTTCATAGGTGTTCCAACTGGTTTTGAGTCCTCCATTTTGAATATCTTAAGAACTTCTTTGATGTATTTTAATTGTGTGATGTGGATTCCTTCATCCTATTGTAGAATCTGTAAACCAAGGAAAAAATTTGATTTCTCCAAACATTGACATTTCAAATTATTTTACCATTTCATCAGCAAATGACTTGCAAAGCATATCATCACCTCCAAATATGATATCATCAACAAATATCTCAGAAATCAAAATCTTATCACCAATATCTCCATTCAAATACAGATTATTGTTGTCACTTGTTCTAAGAAATCCAATACTAATGAGATAAGAGTGAAGTATTTTGAATACCATTCTCTCAGTGTTTGTTTCAATCCATACAAGGCTTTGTGTAGTTTACAAACCATGTTCCTTTTCTTAGGATCTATAAACCCTTCAAGTTGTTCAATGTATACTTCCTCTTCTAGTATTCCATTGAGAAATGGAGATTTAACATCCATTTGGTATACTTTGAATCCTTTAAAAGCAACATAAGCAAGTAGAATTATTACTCCTAATCTAGCAATGGGTGCAAAGGTTCCTCCATAATCAATACCCTCTTCTTGTGCATACCCTTTGCATACCAGTCTTTCTTTGTTCCTTATGACTTCTCCATTCTTATTAAATTTATTCAGATGAAAATCTATTTGGTGCCAATGACATTTTTTCACTTGGTGTAGTTACTAATGTCCATGTTTCATTCTTCTCAATTTGTTCAATCTCTTCATTCATTGCACTAACCCATTCTTGATTCTCAAGTGCAGCATTAATAGATTTAGGCTTAAAATTAAAAACCAAACATCTATTGTTAAGTGACTTAATTCATGTTTTCATTCCTACTCTTTGGTCCCCAATGATATAGTCTTGTGGATGGTGTCTCCTGACATATTTAGAAAGTACAATTTTGATCTTCATCACTCGGTTCAACATTATGAGCACTATCCCAATTTTCGATGTTGCAGCCTATAGATCGGTTGCATTGTTTTTTTGCTAGGGAAAGATGTCAGGTTCTTCTATGTAGACAAATCTATTGTAATCTTCAGGTTCCTTTGTGCTCTCCTCATCATTTTTCTCAGCAAATTCATCCACTTTTAACATTTGCACTTTCAATGATTTTGTTAGAAGATTTTTTAGACATTTATAAGCTTTGCTTTTAGTAGAATATCCTACAAATATTAATTCATCACTTTTAGAGTCAAGTTTCCCATTTCTATCATCTTTTAGTATATAACATTGACTTCCAATAATTTTAAAGTCACTTACATTTGGTGTGTATCCATACCATAGCTCATAAGGTGTCTTATTTGTTTCTTTCTTTAAATGAACTCGGTTCAGTATATAGATAACAATACTTATAGCTTCTCTCCAGAATGTTTGTGTGATGCCTTTTTCAATCATCAGTGTTTTGGCAAAATCAACAATTGATCTATTCCCTCTTCTAGTAATCCTATTTTTTTGTGGTGTTCTCAGTGAAGAAATTTGCCTTGTAATCCCATGTTCATTATAAAAGTTAGTGAATTCATCAGAAATAAATTCTCCTCCTCTATCTGATCATAAACATTTCAGTTCTTTTCTACTTTGTTTTTTAACTTTAGTTTTATACCATTTGAACATATTAAATGCTTGAGATTTCTCTTTTAAGAACATGATAGTTATCATCATAGAATAGTCATCAACAAATAGAACAAAGTATCTATCACTATAATAGCTCTTTTTTCTCATTGGTCCACATAAGTCAGTATGGACTAACTCCAGAATAGCATTAGATGTACATAGGTTTTTCTCTTGAAACTAGACTTTGTAAGTTTTCCTATTTGACAATTTTGCACATAACATGGTCGGGCTTTGAAATACTCGGTAAGCCTCTCACTTTTCTTTTCTTACTTATCTTAACCATGTTGTCAAAATTCACATGACATTACCTTTTATGACACAACCAAACATCTTCATTTCTAGCCAATAAACAAGTGGTCTCAATATTATCAAGATATAATAGATTACCTTTTATGTGTTCACCAGTACAGATCAACTTTCATGTTCCATTATAGATCAATGCCTTTTTTGTTCTAAAATGCAACTCGGTGTCTTGTTTTGTTCAACTGTGAAACACTCAACCGATTATAGTTAAGTCCTTTAACTGAATATGCATTTTCACATCTGATCAGATTATTCAAAATGATGGTACCTTTTCCTTCAACTAGGCAAGGTGAGTCATTACCCATCCTAACTGATCCACCATTATAATATTCAAAAGTTTCAAACTATTCTTTATCTCCAGTCATGTGATTAGTATAGCCACTATAAATAATCCAAACATCACTTTTGATAACTTTAGATATGTGGTTTGTTTCAACATACCTTTCTTCTTTGTCTAAATCATCCTTCATAGAAACAAATACTACCTCAGTATGTTCATCAGAATCTGTGTCAAATTTTTTATCTTTGTTCTCAACCAGGCAATAAGCCTTCTTGACTTTGTTCTTGTAATCTCGGTTATCTCTTCTGTAAGAGTGTCAGTTGCTTCTGTATTCTCAGTCATCACTTCTGTCATACTTTCATAGGATCTGTCATTATTTCTTTCATTCTTTCTCTTTTTAGGACATCTAGCAGTAAAATGTCCAATTTCTTTGCAATTAAAATAGAGCAATGGTAATTTATCTTTAATCTTCCTTTACCTCTATATAATCTCCTATCCATTAGTGCTTCAATTTCATCAAGTTCTTTTTCATCACTAACACTTTCACTATCATTTCTCATAACTTGTGTTTGTTACTAGATTTGCTTATTTTCAGAGGATTTGAATGCAAACTCAATAGTAGGTAAGACACTGTTGTCATAGTTGTTCATCTCAAATGAAATAATTCTACCAATCAAACTATCAAGAGTAACATTGTTATTAGCTACTTCTTTCATTTATTGAATTGCAGATAGTCTAATAGCATAAACCGGCAATAAGGTTCTCATGATTTTACTTACAACTATTTCTTCATCAAGTAATCCTACTCCACATATATAATTAACAACTTCTTTGATTTTTTCACTGTACTGAGTGATGTTCTCTCCTTTCATTCTCAGGTCATCAAACTTTCCTTTTAGGCTTTTAGCTTTAGCTCTCAACACATTGGTATCTCCTCCATGTACTAGCTTAAGTTTGTATCACATTTTCTAAATTCAGAGGTACACATGATTTCACATCTTCAAATTTGGTATCATTTAGTGAAGAATCAATTTCTATCATCATAGAACTGTGTTCATGTTTCTCTCTCAATTGACCAACAGTCAGAGGTCCAATAGGTGTAATATATTCATCATCCAAGTGTTGTGTAACATAATTTCCAATACCAGATAGATGAAGTCTTCTCCTTCTTTTCCATGATGCAAATTTGTCCTTGTTCAACTTAGGCACATCCATTTTACTCATCTTGTGATCATTAGCTTAATTCCCTTTAAAATTTTCTTTCAAGCACCAAAGCTCTGATACCAATTGTTAGAATAACTAAGAGGGGGGTGAATCGGTGGCTTTAATATTTATTCCAAAAATTTAACCAAAGACATTCTCTCAAATATAATACCTTCAGTTATCTTACAACCCCAATTTCATCAAGATGTATGCCATAAATAATCTTAACAGATATAAACTTCTCAGTAAGATATACTATTTATCTTTTCGAGACTTTACTGAGTAGCAACAAATAAACTTAGAGTTAACCGACCAATCTAGTTTCAATAATGTGTAAAACAAAATATTAATGCAATGAAACATATACACATTTGACATATGGATTTTAACATGGAAACCCAATATGGGAAAAATCACCTGGGACCGGTAACCCAAAATATTTTCACTCTTCTGAAGTGAGCTCGATGAAGAGCCAACCATGTTAAAGGTTACAATATACACTGTTAAGAGTGACCTTGTTAGAGGATTTAATACCAACAATTTTTCTTTTGACCTAGCACTCATTATGCTGTCAACAAGAAAACCTTTTGATACTCTTGAGTATCTCAATACAATAAGGACTATTAAATTCCACTCGACTAAGAGAATTTCTGAATCAATGGTTAAACTAATATAATAAATGATCTATTCAAAATACAACTTTGATTTGCAAATATTCAGATCTGTTGTTAGTCCAATAATACCTCTATGATCAATATACACTTTAGTTCCTTTTCTTTCTTTCTCTCTTCTGCTTGGTGAATGCCCTGTCCTGGTTTCTCGGTGTCTATAGAGTTCGTTGGCTCTATTCTTCAAGCTGTATGATCAGATCTCCATGAATATTTCTATCTTCACACAAAATATATTGAGCATTCCTCTCTTTAATAATGAATTCCTTGTCTCTTTATATAGACATGATTAGCCGGTCAATGTCCTTGTTTTTTATTTAGATCTCTCCTTGATCCATAAAACCTACCATGCTTTGCTTTATCCTGTAAAGCTCTCCTTTAGTTTTATTCCATAAATATCTCTTTGATAACTATGAGTAAAAGGTTCTTTAAATCTCCTTCCATGCTTTAGTTTAACCGATCATTGATCATAAAACAATCAATCCGTCAATCCCTAAATTGTTGCTCAGCCAGCTAAGCAATTTTTTTGTTCTTTAACTCTTGTTAGGCTTTGTCATTAACTTCAGTTATGCTTGGTCATTACATTTTTCTTGATAACACTTTCTCGGTTACTGTTGTGCTCGGTATACACTGTGAACTTCTTGGTGTTCACTGTCACTCAGTTTATACAGACTTTTTATGTTTTACCGACCACATAAACTTTGTTTTTTTAGATCTCTAAGGTTATGATAATATGTGTATGAACAATCCAAAAATATCAAGTTGACATTAATTACAATAAAATACATTGACTGATCTAATGTCTTGCATTCACTTTCGCAGCTTGGCGATCATCAACTTATCATCTTCAAACATTCAATCAGTTATAATACATCACCTATTACTCCTATTATTTCTGAAGGGATCGTATTAGGTCGTAAGGGTCTTATTAGATCTTATTAGTAAGTATTAGGTTTTATTATGTCTTATTAGATATGTTAGGTCATAATTGGTCGTAATAGGTTCTATTACATCGTATTAGTCCTATTAGGTCTTAAGTGGTCCTATTAGGTGTTAAGGGTCTTATTAATCATGTTAGGTCTTAATAGGTCCTATTAGCTCTTATTACTCATGGTAGGTCTTAAGGGGTCCTAAATCATGTCATTTTACTCATGTTTGGTCTTAATTACGTTTATTTAGAGAGAGAGAGAGAGAGAGAGAGAGAGAGAGATTATTTTTTCAGTTGTGTCTAGGTTTACATTTTTGTTTTCTACCTAGGGTTTTATGTTTTAACAATTTTTTTTTCTACTTAGGGTTTTAAGTTTTAACAATTTTTTTTTTAATTTTCTACCTAGGGTTTTAAGTGTGAACACCTTTTTTTGTTTTCTACAATAAGTTACAATGTAAATTAAAACTAAAAATAATTGTATTAAACATAAAATACAATTTATTTACATGATAAATTTAAAAAAATACGTTAAACTTTATAATTACTTGTCTAATTAGTAAAATATCACAATGAACTATAATTTTTAATGAAAAATATAATAAAAAATAAATAAAAATAATAAAAACAATGGTATGTACCTGGAACCAGAATAAAATATGGTGAGGGGGTTGGTGGTATCAATGAAAACGGGCAATCGTTTGCTTGAAAATGTTATCCCACTTGGGTAAGTGCACAAAAATTGGGGAACAAAAAGGGGGTATAAGATGCCACATTTTTACCAAAATCAGCAAACTCTGAACTTCAACAATAAATTGACGATCGTTACACTAGAAATTTCAAAATATGACAAAAACAAGAGTTGTTCTACTCCAAATCTACTTTCTAAACTACTAATTTATTTGAGAAATGGTGGAGATTAAGACCCTCAGAAAGGGGGAGCACAAAAAGTGGTCCTATTTTTTGTGAAAAAACATAACATAGTGTCTGGTGTGCTCCCCCTAAAATTTTAAATTTTTTATTAAAAAATTTAATCAATACGGTGAGAAATTAGCTAACACCACCTATTTTATCTCATATTTTTCTACTGATTTTTTGATGAAAGTATCATTTTTTGCAATTTTCTAAAGTGGACACATCCTGAAAATGTGAAATTTATGTATGCTCCACCTAGAAATCATTGAAAACTAGTCAAAAATCAAAAATTATATTTTTTTAAAGTGCATAGAATGGAGTCTAGTTCTAAAAATGTATTTTTTTTCAAAATTTGATGAACGAGCCAAAATCTAAGCCCAAATGAATACATGTTGGTTTTTGACAAAAACCGGACATACTTACAAAAGAAATTAGAGATGAAAAGCTTAACACAATGAGAATTAAAAATAAATTATATGGTTAGATAGCTAATAGAGAGATCTACAATATCATCTTGTCTGATTTTATCGTTATTGAACCATGCACAAACTTGATGGGGATCACACAAGAAAAAATGTTATTTTTTGAAGGTTTGATAGAAAACATGTCTCAGACCTGTTTGAATCCTCCAAGCCTTTGGGTTGGAACTCCATGGATTAGGCTTGGTAAAATTCAATGTCATTTGAAGGGCATATGCCCTATAGTGTGTATACCCTATAAGAATTATAGGGCGTATGCCCTATATTAGACAAACAAAATGACAGAGAGAGAGAGAGTATGCCCTATAGAGCGTGCGCCCTATAGGGCACATGTCCTATGGTTTAAATTGCAGGCGGGCTATAGGGTGTGCGCCCTATGGCTTGGGAAATCCAAGCCATAAGGTGTGCACCATATAGTCCACACGCCCTATGTGCGTATGCGGGACCAAAAATGTATTTGGCACCTTTTTGGTCCCCCATCTTGGTGCATATACCCATCTTGCAAGTTGTGAAAATGACTTGCAAAATGGTTAAAAAGAAAAAATAAATATATTTACAAAACAAGCACCCATTTTTAAAAAAATCGGGTGCTCCTTTAGCTCTGGGCACTTGAACCTAAATGAACACCCATTTCTTAAATGGGTGCCCATTTTATATTTACATCTCAAATACCCGAAGCATAACAGGGAGTCGTTTCTTAAAAAATGGGTGCCCGTTTCTTGCACCAAATTTTTTTGGCCAAAGGCTTTCGTGGAATTGGCCCCAAACTTCAAGCATATGCCCATTTCCTCTAAAATCACATGAGATAGTGTCTCAAAATATTTTACAAGACTCTTTTTCGTGCTCTAACGTATGCATGACATGGTCGAACTAATGAGTAGATGGTTCCAAACAATACCGAATTGGGAACTTGTGATCCTTTTAAAGTGAGTTATAGTAGGGGATGCATTTGCACCTTCCTTGACCTCGGTAGCCAATGGTTCTTCCATCAGGGATGCAAGGGAGGACTCCACCTGAATAATTTGAGTGTGATCATTGAGTGTTCCATAAAAAGATTCAAGGTCGACCTAGAGCAACATGTCCTCATTCTCCACTTCTCTTTTCTCACTAAGGGACTGAACGAGGAGCTCCCCAGGTGACACTTCCTTTTAGGGGGTTTTAGAAACCTCCAAAATTTACATGGCGGGAGTGTCATCATCTTCAAAATAATAGGGGAGCTTGAAAAAGAGAAGACTTGGATCATTAGTCTTTGAATGCGGTAGAGGGAGACTTGCTTCATCATGAATCTCACTCACTTTTGTAAGCTATGGGTCATGCTACTTTGTTAATTTTTCTATTTTGACTTCTAAACCACTAGTCCACCCTCCAAAAATGAAATCATATCCACCAACATGGACTGGAAAGAGGGATCCATAAAATCAATCCAGTAAGGTTCATCTCCAACTAGACATGAAACCTTGCGAAATGTTGCTTGTGAAAACCGGTCTTCCAAAATAGACTCTTCTACAAAATAAGGTTCCTTAAGAGATGCCTTAGGCATGCTTAGAGAATTAAAGATGACATTCTATTGTCTTTCAAGATCAATGATCCTCAGTTCATGTTGAAGGTTGAGTAACATCTCATGTGTGCTAGAAACTAGATTGACATTATAAGTTGAGGAGCAACCCAATCAAAAAAATTGTAGTAATTTGGGTCCATGCCTAGCTTGACCCAAACTATTGCTTGTCTTATGAACTTTTTTTCTTCATTCAAACTAAAAATTCTAAATTATGCACTGACTTTTGCAATTGAATTCAACTCTATCCCATTTGGCATGCTAGAAAATAATGGTGATCCCTTAGAGGGTCAAGCCTAAATAAGGGTACCCAGTAAGTTTCATAGGAGTGGGATAGGGTGCGCCCCATGAAACAACCTCTAAGATATTAGTAGTTGGCTCTTCGTGAGTGGTGTTTGGGGAAAAGGAAGGGTACACTCTTTAACAAACAACCTAAGCTAAGGGGAGGAAAAGTGCCAAATCAAATCTTTGTTTGATGGGTATAGAATTTGTCCAACGGTATTTGTAGGGTTTCAACCATTCCTGGTTAGAGATTCATGCCCTAATTCACTCATGACATGATGTACCACAAACCCTAAATTATTGGCCACGAGAGAAAGAAGCCATAGTCACTAGACATGGGGAAAAACATTCATATCCAAACTTCACAGGAAGCAACTACAAGGGTAGAAATTAAGGCAAAAATCTCCTAAAGGGAGTGCAAGCCTATTCAACCAAGGACACAGTATACAACACTATCTCAAAACCAGACGAAATAGTTTGTATAAAAAGAAAACACCTCACTTCCAAAAATTAATCTTCCTAAGGAGCGGGCTATAAAGGATAGAAATCATCATCTATTCTAAATGCATTATGAGGAGAGATAAATTTTCATGATCACAACTCCACCCAAAAAAATAGAAAAAAATTTCATCCACATCAATAAATTGGACCAAACCTATAAAGATTCAACATAGGACACATTGATTAATAAAAAGGAAAAGACACTGAATGCACAGTCCACATGATTTAATAAGAAAAAATATGCCAAGGTGAGAGAGAATTCCCTAGAAAATAAATGATTTATAATTCACCCCTAGTCGACAAGCCATAGGGTCTTGTTCTCAGAAAAATAGAATCCCTAAAAATAATATAGAGTATTCCTCTCCCTACTTAACCGAAGTTCAATATATACAACCTCTTTTTCTTACAATTTCACATGGTTTTATAGAACAAACCTCAATCAACATGATTACAGAATGAATACAATTAGTTACAATAGACCACATGCTGAATAATCTCGCATGGATTACTTGATTTCCTATGTTGCAGCCAAGTTTGATTAATTGGTTAATCACAGCAAGCCTGCCAATTGGGCTTGAAAATAATAAATCATGGTAGATTGATCAAGGATGACTATGATTTCACAGACCAACCAAAAAGTGTGCCTGGGATAGTTGTTAGAATTTTGTTGGTCATGGAAATATTCAAACATAAGGATATTCTTTGAATATGCAGTTGCAGGTTCCTTAGTGTGTGGGTGCCTGAGAGAGACATGTGGTGTGCTAGCAGAACTTGGAAGGAAGGAAGCATCTATAGAGCATCTTTAAACTCTGACAAGTTGACACATGTCAAGATTCATTAGGAAATTTTTTATTGCAAGCGTGCTCCATGAGTGTATGTGGCCAAAGTATGAATATGAGAGGCAGTAAATCCAGTAGTGGAGAAGAATTCTACATCACTCATATAAGTGTTTTCTACAAGATGATGATTATAAAATTTATCACATATTTTGCAACAGTTATCTTCAAATACTACTTTGTATTTTTTTACAAGTTGACCAATACATAGAAGACTATGTTGTAACTTTGGCAATACAAAGTATTGTGAATATGGGTAGTTTCTCCTTTCTTATTCTTGACTACAAGGGTAAAATTTCCCATTAAAAAAACCTCCTTATCATATCCAAACTTAAGTGGAGTCCTCATTGAATCATCTAATTGAACAAAAAAATTAGATTTACCTTCATGTGATTGTAACAACCACTATCCAAAAACTAGACATAGTCTTGGTTTTATTTTTCCAATTTGCATACAAATAATGAATGTAGAATTCAGTGCATCAACAACCACTATCCAAAAAGTAGACATAGTCTTGGTTTTATTTTTCCAAATTTCATACAAAGAATGAATGTAGAATTCAGTGCATCAGCAAAAGACTTAGTTTAGTTGGCTCTTGACTTATTCAAGTAAACTTTCTTATTTCTGCACTCTGATTCATAGTGATCATACCTTTCATAATATGTAGATTGGATCCTCCTTCAATCCACAGAACTTTGTCCTCTTCTTCTATTATTTCCTCTTCCTCTTCCTCTACCTCATCCTTTTCTATTAGAAGAAGATTCTCCTTCATATTTAGGAGTATGAGAGGCAGAAGATCTAGATTTTTTCTGCAATATTCATAGAAGAATAAAAATTTTGCACCAAAATTTTTGCAGAATGCTACATACGCTCCTCATAAGACTGCAAAGAACCAATTAACTATACAAGTTTGAAAGTAGTTAGATTCTTACTTGCTTCAATGACTATCACACTGGTTCAAATTTAAGAGCAAGAGATTTCAAACTATTTTCTACAATAGTTTGTTTTATTATATTTTATCCTTGAGTCGTGAGTTGAATCACAGTAGCTTAAGCCCTCGTATTTTATCTGCACCTTGATATGCAATTTGTAGAGCTTCCCATGCATCCTTTGATTTTTCTATACTGGCAATTCGAGGGAAAATTGAAACATCCAATGGAGATTGAATGAATAAAAGGGCTTTTTTGTCTTCATTTCTATCTTCTTTCAGTGAGTCTTTTGTTGTGGTGTCAAAATAACAAAAGAGTCTTTCATTTTGATACTCTAATAATCATAGTTGTCTCTAGGAAAATTGCTTCTCTAATCTTGTTGCTTGCACAATAATTGTTTTTGCAACCTTCTCTGATAAAATTAATACACACATACAATTACAACTCAATGAGAATGAATAAAAAACATATGAAAAATACCAATAACTTGAATTAGTTGAATAATTCCAAGGATTGTCTTTAAAGACAATTAATTAATTTTCAAAAAAAAAAAAAAACATACAACAAAAACAAAAATTAAGATTATCTAGGGATTTAAAATTGCTGATTTACAAAACAATTTCCTAAAAAAATAAAACTAAAATAACTAGCTAATATAGATTCTATATTTAAAATACACCGAGATACACCGAGGCGTTGAATTTTTTCAACTTTAATTTTTCTATTAAAGATGAATGATGAAAAAATTCAACGCCTCGATGTATCTCTGCATATTTTAAATATAGAGTCTATATTAGCTAGTAGTAGCCACGACGCAGTAAGGAATTAAATAAAATAATATAAAATTATATAGAATATACCCTAAGTGGGGGTTAGGGTTAGGGTTTACATCATTGTTAGTATTATGTTTATAGTTAGGGTCAAGATTAGGGTTAAGATAAGGGTTTAGGTTTATACCATGTTTAGGGTTTGGGTTGTCTACATGGTTTTAGTTATAATCTTATTTAGGATAAGGATTATGGTTACGATTAGGGTTTAATGTTTGGTTATAGGGTTTAAGTTTAGGGTTAGGTTCATGGTTGGGATTATGCTTAGAGTTGGGGTTTACATCATGTTATAGTTAGGGTTCATGGTCAACATTATGGTTAGAGTTATAGGGTTTAGAGTTAGGTTTATGATTATGGTTAGGGTTTATATTAATAATATGATTTATGGTTAGGGTTAGTATTTACATTAATGTTATAGTTATGGTTCAGGATAGAGTTTACGTCATGGTTAGTATTCTAGAGAGTTAGGGTTAGGGCATCATGGTTAGAGTTAGGGTTAGGATTATGGTTGGGTTTATATTTTATGTTATAGTTAAGATTATGGTTAAGATTATAGTTAATGTTAGGGTTAGGGTCATGGTTGGGATTATGCTTAGAGTGTTGGAAAGTTGACTCTCAGGGAGTATATGGTTTATTTTGTGTTGTCATTATCGCAACAAAGTCATATGAAGTTTTGACAATAAACTATGAACTAAAAATTGACTAAGTGCAGAAGACAGAACAGTGACTTGTAGTAAATTAGGGCATCAACGCATGTCCATACAACCACATCAGGATATGCGCATTTAGACTTAAGCTCTATGGTATGTTATTAAGCTTACCCTTTACATGCACGGTACTGAATGAAAGTACAGACAAGTTATAGAAAGAACAAGTACACTAGCAGTCCAGAATAGAGAGTATGGAGCCGACTTCATTATTTTGATTAGCATGTAATCTTTTGTTATGTAAAGGCTAAGCGCCTATTGTATTAAGTTTGTAATCATATATTAGAAATTGTTGTAAACACGCTTAAGCCTATTTATTTGGAAGCATTGTGTATTATGTTTTTG
>MU224173.1:737725-749930 GCA_018584345.1 Thuja plicata
ATTTCAACCTTAAAGCACTCTCAAATAGTACTTTAAATTTTTATTTTTTTATACTTATTTATATAAAATATATTATTAATAAATTTAAATTGAAGTTGAACTTTTATAGTGTAGGTTAGAAGATAGATTATCTTTTAAGTTGAAAAATTGAAAAAAAATAAATTCTACATATCTAACAAAATATATATTTTAATTAGTTTAAAATAAAATATGAATAGTTTGAAAATAAATTAAAACTAAAATCTATGTATTAATGAATTCTTTTTATATTTTCTGGATATTTAAAAAATTCTTTCTATATTTAATATTTTAAAAAAAAAAATTAAATTTAAACTAACTTCTATTTTAAAATTTTTTTTTACCAAAATCTAGATTTTGTTTTAATAGAATCTTTCTATTTTTTTTTATATATTTAAGAAACATTTCTATTCTATTTTCTCATGCTATTCATTAAAAAAATGAAGAAATAGAGAGCTAAATTGAAATATGCTTTAAAAATATTATTCAAAGTGGTAATAGATTAATTATTGACATGAAAATTTTGAAGATTTTAGCTATCTTACAGATTATAGGAGTATGGTGAGTAAATCAAATGGGCATCAAAATGAGGAGTAAATCAAATGAATGCAAACTTACATTGATCATTTTTCGGTTCACATTTATATAACAGTGATTGATTGAGCATGTCATTGATTCTACATTACTTAATTTCTAAAAATCTTCCACTAAATCTTTAATTTAAAACTTGTAATTAATTTAAAACTTGTACAACCATTTCTATTTATAATAAATAATTTAAAAAATTAGATATATCGTATTTAAATATAACAAATTTAGAAATGATTAAAATCAAAATAGAAATTTCTATTATTTCTTTTAAAAACAAAATAGAAATTTTCTCAAATTTCTATAAAATAGAAATATCTGTTAAAAACAGCTTGAAAAATTAGAAATTTATGAATTCAAAACAATATCTTTCCATTGTGTCTTCTTTAATTATGAATTCATGAATTTAAAACCAATCCGAAAAATTATGAATTCATGAATTCATGAATTTAAAACCAATCCGAAAAATTGAGCAAGTGAAATCTTCAAACAAAATTTTTAATCCAAATACATCTTAAATTTGATCTTTGCTGATTTCTTTTTTCAAAACATATTCATTTGTTTTGCAGGCGTGACAACATACCTTTGTTTTTTTTGCAAGTAAAAAAATCTCGTCTAAAAGAGTGGAAAGGGGGCGTCCAAATGATCTGAATTCTGAATACAAACAATGGATGATTACGAAATTTAATAACTGAGCATCAAAACAGCCATTGAAATGAGCAATACATTAAAAAATAAACTTACTGTGTCTTCAACATCGGTTGTGAGTTTGATTGAAAGACAAAATTGCTTTTAAAAGATGATACAAAGATGAAAAGGTTGATCTCCCATTCTCCAAATTCCATACAATGTCAGTTACAATAACTATTTCTTCTTCGCTTTAAAACATATTCTTTAAAACTGTGGCGGATTCTATTCTTAGAATCCATTTGCAACATTTTTTTCGTACTCTATTTGCAACAAATTTTTCGGATTTCATTTGCAACTGTTTTTTCGGATTTTATTTACTGTACTTTCGGAATTGAGAGCTGACAGTGGAAGATAAAGTGTTTCTTTTTTCTTACACCGTTTTTTAAGATGACTTCCTATACAGGGGGTTGGATGCCATTGTAATTTACGCCTCTCGGCGTAAATACAAAAATTATTCCAACTCATCATTCATATCTTCACTACTATTATAAATAAACACCTCAAATATTTAAAACAAGAATGAGATCTAACATTTCTCTAATTGAGCTATAATCTGCCTAATGTTGTCGCTTCCTTATTTTGGTTCTCTTCACTTCACTACTATTATGGATAAACACTTCAAATATTTAAAACAAGAATGAGATATAACATTTCTCTAATTGGTCAGTCAAACGGTAGAAGCACGCGTGATGTTGAAGTAGCAATATTTCTCACATATAAAATTAACATTCTTCAGTCGGTTCGAATTGACATTCTGTAGAGTAAGCATTGGTGATTAGAATTAAGCTTCACAGATCTTCGCCACGTTTCACGGTTCAGGTCAAGTTCTTCAATTGCCAACCTTTTATATTCTACTATTATACGACGCAACCGTACCTTCTAAATTCAACTGACTTTCGTGATTTCATCGGATAAGAGATATTTTGTTTTAACAATTTAACTCACACAACATACATTTCCCATCGGCCATTTATATGATTTGAAGCTCTCACACATTTCAGTTTGGATCTTTTTACATACATGCTTTTTAAGTCTTTATATTATTTTATATAAAGTTAGATTTCCAAATATCTCAAGTGATTTGAATGGGAGGGGTAGTCTGAATATAGTTTCTGCATTTAATCATGTAAATAATTTTTATGGCGAAATATTTTTGAGTCATATTAGAAAGAAAATTGAAACATACCGTTATGCATGCAGCTAGCCCACCAAAGTTTTTATATAATTTTAATTCATTGATTTTTTCTTCCAAAAATAATATATATTAATAAGAAAATAGATAGAATACTTTTTTAAATCTGATTATGTAAACAATTTTATCATCACATTTTCACCACGTTTCAAATCATATCCGATGATTCATAATCTAAATTGACAAATTCGTATCATTCCTGAGAATCTGATTTCGTACTTGAAGCGAATTCTTTTTTGGATATGCAATCATGTCATGATCAGTCCATTCTCATTTGCACAACACTATATAATCGGATCTGATTAGGTTATAATCCAACGTTTTCTCCCCACCGACTTCCATCTTTTATCCAACCTTGGGTTAATCATGGGTTCTGCCATGTCAGCATACTCAATGCTTTCCTGCAAACACCACTGGACATCACTTCAGGCCTGAGTTAACAAATATCTTACAACTTGCCCCTAGTATATAGGACGTGGCATGTTTAACATAATAGGAAAATTATAGTATTATTGACCCAACAAAATTATATGGATGGACACAATTTGTCATTTTAAAAATATTATTTTTTATATTGGGAAAATATTTTTAAGTCTAAAATAAATTTCAATAGAAAAAGGAAATTGAATTATCACTCTATAATGATTTTGATGGATTTATACATGAAATGTAGTAGATAAAACAAGAATATGCGATTCTAAAGTATATTTGAGCGACAAAAAAGTAACACCAAGTCATAAGAAAATAGACCACAAAATATTTGTTTAAAACTCAGAGATCTATAATAAAAATCTATCAATGAAAAACAAAAATGAAACTATTCACTCCATTATAATTTTGATAAAAGAGTTTTGTATTGAAATGTGAAATGGAATGATATGAAATAAAAGTATATACAGTCTGAAAGCAGGTTAGAACCCATCAGTTGTTTTATTCATTTTGATTTTTAATAATTCTTTTTTAAATTAGTTTAATTGATTAACAATACACTTCATTCTAATAATAAATATTAGATTAAATTGAACCTTTTAAACCATAACTTTCAAAATGAAATCCAATTTATTAAAATAGAAATTACAAATCAAATCAAATGAATTAAGTTTGAACAGTATAGCACAACACTTTCGAATTTGATAGTTTTTGAATTCGATTATGTAAGCAGTTTTATCATCAACGTTTTCTAAATAATTTATTGACCTTTTCTTATCAAAATAAACTATTTTTCATTATCAAAATAAAGTCTGAAAATTACAACAAATACCTACCATTCCTGAAAATCTAGTTTCGTACTTGAAGCGAATTCTTAATGGATATGGACTCCAGCCATTATCAGCACATTCTGATTTTGTAGAGCAGTATCAGATCTTATTAGATTATAATCCAACCTTGGGTTAATCATGGGTTCTGCCATGCAATCATACTCACAATGCTTTCCTGCAAACACCAGCGGACATCACTTCACCCTTGAGTTAATAAATATCTTAGAACATAACCCTTGTCGATAGGAGGTGGTATGTTTTATTTAATAGGAAAATGACAGTATTATTGACCAAACAAATATTACATGGATGGAAAACATTTTGTCATTTTAAAACTATTTTTCTATATGGTGGGAAATTCTGTTTTTAAGTTATAAGTTTAAGAATAAATCTCAATTAAAAAAGAAATTGAATTATAATTTGATAACGATTTTGATGGACCTATATATGAAATGTAATAAATAAAAAACTAATATAAGATCTTGGTATATATTTGTGATGTGTTTTATTATTTATCTGCAAATCTGCAAAACAACACTCAATAGAACATTATATTAGCAAGTTAGTCCATAAGAATCAATCAAATTGATCAAACAACTAACTAAACCCGCTCTATTGCTTCCTACAAAGAAAGATCCAATTGAATTATATTAATGCTCTCATATTTGCACAAATTCAACTTGTATTGACAATTCTATGATTGAAGATTCAATATACAATGCATAAATGCACCAAAATATGATGTTTTTTGATGTTTTTTTATGCAATTGAGATGAATTAAGCTAAGAATGCAATCTAAAATGCTGCAATTGTGATTCTAGTTGATGAATTACAATGCAATTATGACCTAGGAATGCTGCTATTGATCTCCAATGGCTAGAAAAGATGCTAAATTGCTCAATTATCAAACTAGCATATCCTTGTTACTATGAATGCACTATATGCAAATGACTTAGAAAGAGCTTATTCTATATATTTCTCTTTGGATGGAAAATTTGAATTTGAAATGTGTGGTCCAAATTTAAGTAGATCAATGGTCATAATTCAAACTTGAGTAATCCCGTTCCTTGAATTTGATTGGTGGGAATTAAGTCCTTTGTCCTTTTGTGTGATGAGTGGATAGTAGGACAATTAATTAAATCACTTTAATTAATATCTATAGCTAAGTGATTTTTGTCTCTTGAATTAATTAATTAGCTAGGATTAATTAATTAAGGAGGACTCTTTGATTATTTCTCATTGAAAACTTTGATAATGGATAAATTTGATTTAATTGAATTATGTCATTATGCTCATGATCAAATTGATTTGAAGACTTTAATTAGGATTTTGACCTCTTGTGTTAATCTAGACAAATTTTAGGTGATTACATTTGCCCCCCTTTGAGTCAATGTGCAATCATCGCTTTGATTCAAAGGATGACTCATATTTGATGTTGAAAAGATTACAAAATTAGGAAAATGATTGGATATGAATCTTGATGAAACTATTCCTGATGAGAAACTCCCTCCGAACTTGATTGAATGAAAATCAATTGAGATTTTGAAGATGCTGGAGATTTTAGAATGACTGAGAGCTGGATAGATTGAAATCTTTGATGTGATTGATATGGAGATTGAATGAACAGTTTGATATGAAACTTGAGGAAATTGATCATAACTTGACTGATGTTTGATGATAGATTAAGACCAGAATAACCAATTTGATGTAATGCGATGAAATTGATTATTGTTAGGAACGATTCTAAGAACTTAATCGAATAATCAGTTTGATGTGGTGCGATGAAACTAATTATCATTGATAATTTGATCAAGATAATTAACTTGATATAGATCCTGATGAAGTCAATTATCTTTTGATGTTCAGATAAGGAGACTACCAATTTGATGTGGTGTAATGAAATTGATATTCTGCTGGTGATTTTCAAACATTGTTGTTGATAAGACCGAGCAACTTGATATGATAGCTGAAAAAATTACTTGTTCCAAGATTGATTGATTGATTTAGTCATTCAAGAACACTGCAATCCACTAATTTCTAATCAAATTATATCTTAGTTTGATAACCTGATAAATTGACTGATTGTTGAAGAAGATTTGAAGATAATTTTATTTAGAGGACTATGATTATGACAAGAATTTGATGATGCCTCAATTGTTAAGAAATTTTGATAATTTGATCGCTTGGCTGATCAGATTGATGATGTCCCTTTGGAAGCAAAATTAAAAGAAAAAAACTTGATTAGGTGCTTTAATAATTAAATTGAATATTTGTCAATTACTGGAATATTGGAGGCAAATTTTGATTTTGATTTTGATTCCAATAATGATAATAATGCTGAGAAATGATGACAAACTATTTTTTGTTTGACTCAAATCAGGCTCCATTAGGTTAAAATTGGTCCAAGAAGGGATTCAATTGTGAAGAAGAGGTTAAAAAACTAAAATTAATTATCCCAAAATTGAGTTTAAATGAGTTAAAAATCCCATTTTACTATTCATTTTCACATTCTTATTTGGTAATTTCTGAGCTCTAATAGAGAAAATGTTGATCCTAGTGGAGAGTCATCACTTCATGCTTTCCCGGTGTCATCAAGGACCTTGTCATTATCCGCCTGAGGTATGTAGTCATTGACCCTTCATTTATTACTTGCATTTAATTCTTTTTCATACATTTTGAATTCAAATTTAGTATTTTTTTTCATGTTTCGTCATTTGCGGTAGTTGAAACCTCATTTCGGGATGGTAACATGTCGTTTAATGTCTGTAAATTATCGTTTCCCATTTTTCCTCTTTTTTTGTGATTTTTGGTCTTTACTTCACTTTCTACCATCTTTGTAGTGTCATTTTTGGTGAAATGTCACTTGCAGTTCTTGTTTCCTCATTTCTCACGTTGGCTTTGTAGACTAGAAACTTGTTTGGTCACCTTCGGTAGACCAGTCACCGCCTCTAGGGGGTCCATAATTTACGGGATTTATTCTATCATTTCCTGAGAGAAATGTCATTTCCAGGTTAAAAAGTGTCATCTCTAGTTTCTTTATCACTGGAAAATAGTTTACCCTCCATTTTAGTCATTTTCTCATTGCCTTTGACTTTTCTTTCTCTTATGTTGATGCTAATGTCATCCTCATTGTCTATATTAATGCTTTGTATGTAGTACCACCTATTTTCTGCCAAATCTTTCCGTGTGTTAGTGATACTTTTCCATATTTTTGTGTCTTTGTAGATAGATAGAGGTACCTTAATCTTTTGACGGTCATACCCATGAGTATTTTCATTGATTTATATATGTCAGTGTAGATCTGGTCACCTCTTAGACATGCCTAAGTATCGGATTAATATGGACCAATTGATTATTATGATTGAGAGATGACACTAAGAGCATAACACCTTTCATTTACCCACTAGAAAGATGACTATCACTCTAGAGGATGTTCATCGGATTCTGCAGATACTTATGATGGGCAAGTTTTTCTATTATGACTATAAAGGCTAGGCCTATGTTGCTGTAGCTAGACGTGTATTTTATGATCCCAATATTTTTGGCCTTCACATTACTTGGGAGGACATGGAGACTCAGTGTGCAACACTCCCTTCATTACTAGCTGGACTAATTAGTGGATTTTTAGTGCCAGACCGGAGTGCACAGAGGTATTTTGTTGGATGGAGCAGATTGTTATAGGATTTTTTCAAGCTTCCTTATCAGATGGCATGGTGTACCTATTTTATTTCTCACCTTTACCATGATATCCATTAGTTTGTGTATTGGTATGACCGATCTATGTGTGTTGGCCTTATTCTGTTACAAATCTAAGCTTGGGAGCATATCCCAGCCTCTTGTCCTGTAGTTGATAGATCTCGGGCACGATGAGAGCCCTATGTGTACATGTATGGTGGTGACATTATTTAGCCTTGACTGGGTAATCTTGAATATTGGCATCATGATTTAGATGATGTTATTGTAGTATTTTGGAGGCCCTATTTGGATTGCAAAGAGTGTAGTGATACCTCAAAGATATATTATGTTTGCATTGAGAGATATATGATTGGTTAGATGCGGTGTAGGGTAGAGTGATACCTGGTTATTCATGTACTCTATCATTTTAGGATGGCATAGCTAATGCCACATGATGTTCCAATTATGCTAGGAATAGATATGATGAGACCCAGTGGGGGCCTAGGATACACTATAAGACAACAATACAAGATTATCAATAGTTAGTTCCTCTTCGGTGAGATTATGCTCCTAAAATTATTGATGATGGGATGACAAAAGATTATTCCTAGTATTTTTCACAACATCCATTTCCATGGTTGACTTCTCTAGAGATGAGGTAGCACCTTCTTTGGTTGATCTAGGTGACGATGACAATTGGGATGATAGGGCTCCTAGAGGTGTAGAGAGGAGAGGTAGAGAAGAGAGAGCATCAGCTACTAGGGAATCTATGAGGGGTGGTGATGATGGTGGTAGGAGAGGTAGAGGAAATCGGGGTAGAGGTGAGGGTGGTACACTGGGGGCTGTTGGTGGAGGTGATACTAGTGGCCATGGGGATGGTGGGATGGTAGTGGTAGCACCAGTGGCAGTGGTGAGAAGAGGTGAGCTAGATTGAGGATCATTCCACTATCTTCTCCTTCTCAGAAACGTCTTTCCCAGCCTAGTTCTTCCAAGCCATAGTGACCTCTTTCATCACAGGCTCCTACGATTGTGAAACTTTCCTTTTTCTTCACATGTTCCTCCCCTTTAGAGAGGTGCACATGTAGTTTCTTCTGGTACCTAGGTTCCTTCTATTATTTTTGTCCCTTTAGGTTCATAGGTTCATCCCACCTAGGGAGCTACATAGATCCATCCTCCTTAGGGAGCTACAGGTGATGCAACCACTCTTTCTTGGCTACACCAAAAATATCATCAGTTCTAGGCTCACATCCTTGTACAGGATGCATAGATAGCCATGTTGAGAGTTGAGCGAGTTAGAGTGATTACTGAACAATCTACAAATCTTTATTTGATGCCACCTATCATAGAAGTACGGATTCATATTACCAAGATTTATATTTTGGTGTTGTTCCCAATCATGTTGTGCGTGCTCCACCATACTCACAATATCCTACACAGTCAGGTGTAGCCCCTTATGCTCCTACTAGTGAAAATCCCCCACAGGTCGACCTAGGCTGGATATAGGAAGTCAGGCTTGATGTGCCTCTTTGTTGTTGTCATTTACATGTCTCAGAGATTTGAAGTATTATGATCATGATGTACTTTTTGATACCCTTTTGATGAAATTCTATGTATCTGATGACCCTTTTATTGATACATGCCATTTTATGATATATGCTCTTATTTTGATCTCATTGTATCTTTATCATTTACATTATATGATTATATATAAGATGTAGTGTTGATGTTCCTATGATGCTATGTGATTTTATTATGATGTTTTCTATCATGGTGGTTATGCACATATTTTATGCTTTATGCAAAGGTGTGGATGCATTATTTCTTCTTATGCGTATGTGGATGTCTTTACGATGTAATTTTCTTTTCTTTTATCTTTTTATATATGATGATGAGATCTGGATGGATGTATGGATGGACACTCTTTTATGATCTTAGGAAGTCAACTAACATATTATGAAGGTATTAACGATGACTCCTATCATTTCCACTTCCCGCTCGAAGGGAACTTTGAACCATTCTCCCACTGCTACTTCTTGCTCGCCTTGTTCTTCTCATACGTTGGAATACTTTGGTGGGGGAGGGATTTCTATGGTGCATCCACAGTCTTTTGTGGCTGGGGCCTGTGGTTTTGATGGTTCCACTTCTTACGCTGATGTGACTTCTTTTGAAGAAGATATTAACAAGTCCTTCTTCTATCATCTTCCTTTTTCTGGGAAGGGTGGTCTCCGTCCCAGATCTATTACACATGTCTCTGTAAGTGACCCTTTAGTGGTAAATTTGGAAATGGATATAGTTGATGAGATTTTTAACCTAACAAAGGACTATTCCTCTAAATTGTTGTTATTTTTTGATTCAGGGGTTTGTGGCCCTCTCTTTCAGACTTGAATGCTTCAATTTCCAAACATTGGGAGCCTTTTTTTTTTTATTCTATTCATATATTACCTATGTTAAGGGATTTTTTATTATGAAATTTGACAAGATTGAAGTTTGGGACACTATATTGCGTAGTTCTTTAACTTGGGAGGGACATTCTCCCTTAATGGCCAAACCTTGGCATAAGGATTTTGATCCTTCTACTGAATCTTTCAATATAATATCCTTATGGGTGAGGCTTCCAAATCTTCCCCTGCATCTCTGGATGGATTCTGTCTTGGAGGGTTTGGGCGAAGCTATTGAGGATTTTCAGATGGTTGATGCAGGTTCTTCTAACAATTTTCACCCGACATATGCTCGTGTCCTAGTGAAGGTTGATGTCTCTAAGGGTCTCCCTGAAATGCTGACTCTGGCCTCTCCTCAGGGCTCACCCTTGATTATGAGGGAATTTCATTCAGATGCAAAAAGTGCCACAAGACTGGCCATATTGATGTCGAGTGTTTATCAAATAGGGTAAAATAAAAGAAATCGCACTCTTGGTGGGTGGGTGTTGATGACCACCATTATATGGTTCAAAAAGTTTCTAAGGGTAGGGGATTGGATTGTTGTCCATCTCATGATTTTCCTGCTACTAATGCCTTCTAATGTCACTATTTTGGATGTTGTCCCAGACACTATTTTGGACATTCTCCTGGGTTAGACTGATGTTCTTGGTCTGTCAGGTAATCCAACTATTGTCCTTGCCCAGATGAACCATGCTATCTTTATCTCTATTGTCTTGACTGTTGGTGGTGTGGCTTCCGGTGCCCAGTCCTCTCCAGGGAGGATGTCCCTACCGGGATTACTGGGGTGGGAAGCCTTGCCTCTCAGGTTGTGGGTTTCTATACTAAATTTTTGTCTTGGAAGAATGATGCGTTGATGGTAGAGGAAGGATGGAAAATTGTCAAATGAAAGAAATTAAATTCTCCCAAGCCTCCTTTTGATATGAGTTTAAAGTCACATAGGGGTGGGACCAATTGATTATCATGTTTCCCTTTTTTTTTTACTGCTATTCTGGTCTTGGTTTCTTTATTATGGGAGTGTCTTCTTGCTCCCTTTGGTGTGTTGGGTGTTGTTTCATTGTAGTATCTTGGTTCTCTTAAAGCTCTATCTTTCATTTTTTTTGTTGTGAAAGGTTTCGGGTCCTTTCAAAACCTTTTTTTACTTGATCAAAACATATTATGAAGGTAATATTTTTGTGTTAGTGATTAAGATACTCAATCATATTAGAGATATTATTTTTTTTCATGTTAATGTAAATCATATTCTCCCTTAGGGAAATGTTTGAGATATTAACTCTTTATAAAATGAATGCAAATCCTAATATGATATGCAAATTTTATCATCGACCTTTTATTGAAATTTAATAAAATGACATTGGTACACAGTCGACCATGTCAATATGAATATTATCTTCCTCAGATTTTTAAGCATGCAAAATCATCACTAGCCTACAATCGACCATGATAATATGAATATTGTTTGTATCAAATGTGAGAATTAGTAAAACTATCACTGGTATTTGTTTTTACTATGAGGATATAAATACTGATATCTTCATATTTTATATTCCAATGAGATAGATGCATGAAGATATAACAAACCATGATGTCTTGAGTATCAGTTGCATAAATAGACAACGAATGATTCTTACAACTTCCATATAGGGTTCAAATAATCAGAGTTGAGGTATGTGAGGATTTTCCACCTTAATGCAGAGGCTCTTATCATGAATACCTAGATTATTATTCTTCAACTTCATTGGAACATAACACCCCACATGCAAAAAAAAAGGAAAATATCATATTCCCTCCTTTGATCTTCTAGAAGAGAGACTCAAGCAATTTATCATGAAATTATATAATCATTAATCAATTAGCTAAACAGACAAGGAAAATATTCCACTTTCCATTTGATACAGATATTTGATGAAGTCTCAGAGTATGAACCTTTAATGCAGCAATTGTTGATGACAATTCTACAATTGTGTATTGTCATTGATGTTTACACAAATGTAGTGATGTTTACACAAATGTAGATAATTATATCTGAGAACAGTCAGTTCATGCCAAGCACTCTTGGGCACTGAAGAAGACCAAAGTGATTTTCGGTTCTAACTGAGTCCACTCGGGCATTACAGTGCTGGTCGGGCACTGAAGGATTTCAGTGTTGACCGAGTTAAATAGTTAGTGTCAGTAGACTAACGACAGTTTACATTTTATTTTTAAATGGTTATATGCAGCTGACAGATATGAGTTTTATTATTTATTTGGAAGGTTATTAAGGCTGAATTGACAAGGGTTATCATATATATATATATATATGTGTGTGTGTGTGTGTGTGTGTGTGTGTGTATATGTATATGTATGTA
>MU224173.1:769084-782993 GCA_018584345.1 Thuja plicata
AGTCAGAATACTATTTTCTCACCATCCACTCAACCATCCACCTCATTGTTGTCAAGGTTAACTCCTGACTCAGCAAGTTTTGATGCATGGGAAGAAGATGACCTTATCAAGATCAGCGTCCTTGCCATGGAAAAGGCAAAAGAGAAACATGTTATGAGGAATCCTCTCTTTGTGGAATCAATAAACATTCTGAATGAATTAGTTCCCGTTGATAAGAAAATTGCTAAAGTTCAAACAGTTGAACATGTGGATAGCGTACTGACAAACTTCAAAACACATTTCACTAGCTTAGTATAATCAACTACTAAGATTGTAGAAGATGAATACAAGAAGGAGAGACTAAATGAATTGGTAAAGAACTTTACCTTAGATCTGAACTCCTTAAAAATTGGGCAATCTATACTTAAAGAGTTGGCAGCAAAAGGAAAGAAGGTTATTGCAAACTACATGGACAGAGTGAAGCTCACCTCTGAGCACACCTAAAAGATAGAAGAAGCAGAAGAAATGGTGGATAACATAAGGAAATTAGTTGAAAACTCCACGCAAGATATGAACATATGCAATAATGTCTATCAAGGTTAGTTGGACAAAATTGAGAAGGCAAAACTGGAAATTAGCAAGATTAGAATAAGACAAACTCAGTTGAGGAATGCACTTGTGCCATCTCTAGCAGTTCTTAATGAGAACATCAAACAGATTGATAACACCATATAGACATATGATCTGGGTCCTTGCATGGATCTGATAAAAATGGAGAAATTAACATATGCTTTATGCGCGCATCTTCAGACAGTTGATGCAATGAAAGTCTTTCGGCAGAAAGAGATTCAATGTCTTCAAGTTGTGTACCTAGAAGTCTACATGGACTAAGTATGTTAAAGACTTACAATTTTTGCACACCTTTCTCATTAATGTCAAAGGGGGAGTAGTATAGAATGTGTATATGTGGAAATATATATATGTATATATCATAAAGTATTATGATACACAGTCATTTTGAGTAACTTAGCCACATTCCTTTATTGCCATAAATGAAAAAGGGGGAGATTGTTGGCAAGTTGACTTCATGAGGAAGCATGACTTATTTTTTGTTGTCAATCATGGAAAAAAATTCATACTTAAGTTCTGTCATGAAAGACAAAATGACTAAGTGTGAAAACAGGGCAGACAAACACATACAGAGATCAGTACATCAGCGCATGTGTTAGAGATCACACCAGAGCATGCATGCTTAGATATATACTCTATGGTGTATATACATGCTAGATCCAAACGTGTAGAGTATGGAACATCAGTACGGAAAAGTTACAGGCAGATTAGTAGACCTGCAGTCCAGGAAACAGAGCATGGAAGCCGACTACAGTTTTGATCAGCGTGAATGATTTTGTAATGTAATGGCTATGTGCCTTTAGTTATAATTTTGTATTAATGTAATCAATTTTTTAGTAAACACGCTTAGGCTGACTTGTTCAGAAGCATTGTATATTTTGGTTTAAAGGCCGACTAGTGTTATGTTTTGGGTCGCGCCTATTCAGATTTGAAGATATAAGTATGTAATGTAAAGATATGTTACATGTGTCGATTATTATGCAAGAAGAAGATACAGATGAGTATTATAATGAATTCAGTAGATGATATATCTCTTTAAAGGAGTAAGAGCATTCACACATACATGGAACTGATCAGAAAGTAGTGTCATTACAACAGTTCATTTTTGATATAGTGCATGTCAACATTCAGAGGGTTGTATCCTTCATCTTATTGGGCAGTGAGCCTAGGTAGTGAACCATATACCTTTAATAGGGTTTTTTAAAAGAATCCTAACAGGGTCTGACCTTTAACCAGGTCATTGTACTCAATTTGTAAAGACTGCTTCTAACAGGGCAAAGGAACTTTAACAGGTTCATTATACCTAGTACAATATTTGTGGGTACTAATCCCCACCGGAGTTTTCCTCTGATCAAGGTTCTCCATAATCATATCATGTGTTATGTGTTCTTGTGTTATATTTCTTTGGATACACATTTGATATATGTTTAATTGGATGAAATATAATTAATAGACAAACACTGATTCAACCCCCCTCTCAGTGTTTCTAACACTATGGTTTAAATTGTGGGCGGGCTATAGGGTGTGCACCCTATGGCTTGGGAAATCCAAGCCATAGGGCATGCGCCATATAGCCCACACACCCTATGTGTGTATGCGGGACCCAAAATGTATTTGGAACCTTTTTGATCACCCATCTTGGTACATATACCTATCTTGCAAGTTGTGAAAATGACTTGCAAAATGGTTAAAAAGAGAAAATAAATATATTTACAAAACAGGAACCCATTTTTTAAAAATTGAGTGCTCCTTTAGCTCTGGGAACTTGAACCTAAATGAACACTCATTTCTTAAATGGGTGCCCATTTTTCATTTATGTCTCAAGTACCCGAAGCATAACGCGGAGCCGTTTCTTAAAAAATGGGTGCCCATTTCTTGCGCCAATTTTTTTTGCCCAAAGACTTTCATGGAATTGACCCCCAACTTCAAGCATATGCCCATTTCCTTAGACATCACATGAGATAGTATCTCAAAATATTTGACAAGACTCTTTTTCATGCTCTAATGTATGCATGACATGGTCAAACTAATGAGTAGATGGTTCCAAACAATACCTAATTGGGAACTTGTGATAATTTTAAAGTGAGTTATAGTAGGGGATGCATTTGCACCTTCCTTGACCTCGGTAGCCAATGGTTCTTCCATATGGGATGTAAGGGAGGACTCCCCCTGAATAATTTGAGTGTGATCATTGAGTGTTCCATAAAAAGCTTCAAGGTCGACCTAGAACAACATGTCCTCATTCTCCACTTCTCTTTTCTCACTAAGGGACTCAACGAGGAGCTCCCTAGGTGACACTTCCTTTTAGGGGGTTTTTGAAACCTCCAAAATTTGCATGGCGGGAGTGTCATCATCTTCAAAATAATAGGGGAGATTGGAAAAGAGAAGACTTGGATCATTAATCTTTGAATGCGGTAGAGGGAGACTTGCTTCATCATGAATCTCACTCACTTTTGTAAGCTATGGGTCATGCTGACTTTGTTAATTCTTCTATTTTGACTTATAAACCACTACTCCACCCTCCAAAAATGAAATTGTATCCACCAACATGGACTGGAAAGAGAGCTCCATAAAATCAATCCAGTAAGGTTCATCTCCAACTAGACATGAAACCTCAAGAAATGTTTCTTGTGAAAACTGGTCTTCCAAAATAGACTCTTCTACCAAATAAGGTTCCTCAAGAGATGCCTCAAGCATGCTCAGAGAATTAAAGATGACATTATATTGTCTTTCAAGATCAATGATCCTCAGCTCATGTTGAAGGTTGAGTAACATCTCCTGTGTCCTAGGAACTAGATCGACATAATTAGTTGAGGAGAAACCCAATCAACAAAATTGTAGTAACTTGGGTCCATGCCTAACTTGACCCAAACTGTTGCTTGTCTTATGAACTTGTTTTCTTCATTCAAACTAAAAATTCTAAATTATGCACTAACTTTTTCAATTGAATTCAACTCTATCCCATTTGGCATGCCAAAAATAATGGTGATCCCTAAGAGGGTCAAACCTAAATAAGGGTACCCAGTGAGTTTCATAGGAGTGGGACAGGGTGTGCCCCGTGAAACAACCTCTGAGATATTAGTAGTTTTCTCTTTGTGAGTGGTGTTTGGGGAAAAGGAAGGGTCCACTCTTTAGAAAACAACCTAAGCTAAGGGGAGGAAAAGTGCCAATTCAAAGCTTTGTTGGATGGGTAGAGAATTTTTCTGATGGTATTTGCAGGGTTTCAACCATTCCTAGTTAGAGATTCATGCCCTAATTCACTCATGACATGATGTACCACAGACCCTACATTTTTGGCCGAGAGAGAAAGAAGCCATAGTCGCTAGACATAGGGAAAAACATTCATATGCCAACTTCGTAGGAAGCAACTACAAGGGTAGAAATTAAGGAAAAAATCTCCTAAAGGGAGTGCAAGCCAGTTCAACCAAGGACACAATATACAACACTATCTCAAAACCAAATGAAATAGTTTGTATAAAAAGAAAACACCTCACTTCCAAAAATCAATCTTCCTAAGGAGTAGGCTATAAAGGATGAAATCATCATCTATTCTAAATGCATTATGAGGAGAGATAAATTGTCATGATCATAACTCCACCCAAAAAATAGAAAAAAATTTCATCCACATCAATAAATTGGACCAGACCTGTAAAGATTCAGCATAGGACACATTGATTAATAAAAAGGAAAAGACACTGAATGTACAGTCCACATGATTTAATAAGAAAAAACATGCCAAGGTGAGAGAGAATGCCCTAGAAAATAAATGCTTTATAATGCACCCCTAGTCGACAAGCCATAGGGTCTTGTTCTCAGAAAAATAGAATCCCTAAAAATAATATAGATTATTCCTCTCCCTACTTAACCGAAGTTCAATATTTACAACCTCTTTTTCTTACAATTTCAAACGGTTTTATAGAACAAACCTCAATCAACATGATTATAGAATGAATACAATTAGTTACAATCGACCACATGCTGAATAATCTCACATGGATTACTTGATTTCCTATGCTACAACCAAGTGTGAATTTCAGATTGGTTAATCACAGCAAGCCTGCTAATTGGGCTTGAAAAGAATAAATCATGGTAGATTGATCAAGGATGACTATGATTTCACAGACCAACCAAAAAGTGTGCTTGGGATAGTTGTTATAATTTTGTTGGTCGTGTAAATATTCAAACATAAGGATATTATTTGAATATACAGTTGTAGGTTCCTTAGTGTGTGGGTGCCTGAGAGAGACATGTGGTGTGCTAGCGGAACTTGGAAGGAAGGAAGCATCTATAGAGAATCTTTAAACTCTAACAAGTTGACACATGTCAACCTTCATTAGGAAATTTTTTATTGTGAGCGTGATCCATGAGTGTATGTAGCCAAAGTATGAATATGATAGGCTTTAAATCCAGTAGTGGAGAAGAATTATACATCACTCATATAACTATTTCTACAAGATGATGATTATAAAATTTATCACATATTTTGCAGAAGTTATCTTCAAATACTACTTTGTATTTTTTTACAAGTTGACCAATACATAGAAGACTATGTTGTAACTTTGGTACATACAAAGTATTATGAATATGGGTAGTTTCTCCTTTCTTCTTCTTGACTGTAAGGGTAAAATTTCCCATTAAAAACACCTCCTTATCATATCCAAACTTAAATGGAGTCCTCATTGAATCATTTAATTGAACAAAAAAATTAGATTTACCTTCATGTGATTGTAACAACCACTATCCAAAAAATAGACATCGTCTTGGTTTTATTTTTCCAAATTGCATACAAAGAATGAATGTAGAATTCAGTGCATTAGCAAAGACTTAGTGTAGTTGGCTCTTAACTTATTCAAGTAAACTTTCTTATTTCTGCACACTGATTCATAGTAATCATACCTTTCATAATATGTAGATTGGATCCTCCTTCGATCCATAGAAATTTGTCCTCTTCTTCTATTATTTCCTCTTCCTCTTCCTCTACCTCATCCTTTTCTATTAGAAGAAGATTCACCTTCATATTTAGGAGTATGAGAGGCAGATGATCTAGATTTTTTCTGCAATATTCATAGAAGAATAAAAATCTTGCACCAAACTTTTTGTAGAACACTACATACGCTCCTCATAAGACTACAAAGAACCAATTAACTATACAAGTTTGAAAGTAGTTAGATTCTTACTTGCTTCAATGACTATCACATTGGATCAAATTTAAGAGGAAGAGATTTCAAACTATTTTCTACAATAGTTTGTTTTATTATAATTTCTCCTTGAGTCGTGAGTTGACTCACAGTACCTTAAGCCCTCGTATTTTATCTGCACCTTGATATGAAATTCGTAGAGCTTCCCATGCATCCTTTTATTTTTCTGTACTGACAATTCGAGGAAAAATTGAAACATCCAATGGAGATTGAAGGAATAAAAGGGCTTTTTTGTCTTCATTTCTATCTTCTTTTAGTGAGTCTTTTGTTGTGGTGTCAAAATAACAAAAGAGTCTTTCATTTTGATACTCTAATAATCATAGTTGTCTCTAGGAAAATTGATTCTCTAATCTTGTTGCTTGCACAATAATTGTTTTTGCAACCTTCTCTGATAAAATTAATACACACACATACAATTACAACTCAATGAGAATGAATAAAAAACATATGAAAAATACCAATAACTTGAATTAGTTGAATAATTCCCAAGATTGTCTTTAAAGATAATTAATTAATTTTAAAAAAAAATAAAAAAAATAAAAAAAATTAAAATAAAAACATACAACAAAAAAAAAATTAAGATTATCTTGGGATTTAAAATTGCTGATTTACAAAACAATTTCCTAAAAAAATAAAACTAAAATAACTAGCTAATATAGACTCTATATTTAAAATACGCCGAGATACATAGAGGCATTAGTTTTTTTCAACTTTAATTTTTCTATTAAAGGTGAATGATGAAAAAATTCAAAGCCTCGATGTATCTCGACATATTTTAAATATAGAGTCTATATTAGCTAGTAGCAACCACGACGCAGTAAGGAATTAAATAAATTAATATAAAATTATATAGAATATACCCTAAGTGGGGGTTAGGGTTTTAATTAGAGCTAGGGTTTAAGATTATAATTAGGATTAAAAGATTTAGGCTTATAAATATCATTGGGGTTAGGGTTTACATCATGGTTAGTATTATGTTTATAGTTAGGGTTATTTATTAGGGTCAAGATTAGGGTTAAGATAAGGGTTTAGGTTTATACCATGTTTAGGGTTTGAGTTGTCTACATCTTTTTAGTTATAATCTTGTTTAGGATAAGGATTATTGTTACGATTAGGGAATAATGTTTGGTATAGGGTTTAAGTTTAGGGTTAGGTTCACGGTTGGGATTATGCTTAGAGTTAGGGTGTACGTCATGGTTAGTATTATGGTTAAGATTAAGGTTTTGTAGTGTCGGGTTTTAGGTTATTTTTATGGTTAAAATTTTCATCACGGTTGGGATTATAGTTAAGGTTAAGGTTTACATCATGTTATAGTTAGGGTTCATGGTCAACATTATGGTTAGGGTTATAGGGTTTAGAGTTAGGTTTATGATTATGGTTAGGGTTTATATCAATGATATGATTTATGGTTATGGTTGAGGATATATTTTACATCATGGTTAGTATTCTAGAGCGTTAGGGTTAGTATTCTAGAGCGTTAGGGTTAGGTTTTACATCATGGTTAGAGTTGGGGTTAGGATTTTGGTTGGGTTTATATTTTATGTTATAGTTAAGTTTAGGGTTAAGATTATGGTTAATGTTAGGGTTAGGGTCATGGTTGGGATTATGGTTAATGTTAGGGTTAGGGTCATGGTTGGGATTATGGTTAGAGTGTTGGCAACTTGACTCTCAGGGAGTATATGGATTATTTTGTGTTGTCATTATGGCAACAAAGTCATATGAAGTTTTGACAATAAACTATGAAGTGAAAATTGACGAAGTGCAGAAGACAGAACAAAACAGTGACTTGTAGTTGATCAGGGCATCAGCGCACGTGCGTACGACCACATCAGGATATACACATTCAGACTTAAGCACTATGGTATTTTATTAAGCTTACCTTACACACACACGATACTGAATGAAAGTATGGACAAGTTACAGAAAGAACAAGTACACCAGCAGTCTAGAATACAGAGTATGGAGCCGACTTCGTTATTTTGATTAGTGTGTAATATTTTGGTATGTAAAGGACAAGAGCCTATTGTATTAAGTTTGTAATGATATATTAAACATTGTTGTAAACACGCTTAAGCCAATTTGTTTGGAATCGTTGTGTATTATGTTTTTGGGCCGACTAAGGTCTTGTTTGTAGTCGCGTTTATTCACGCATAAAGATATATATATTTAATGCAAAGATACATTTGAAGTGTCATCGAAATAGTCAGAGAAGATGTATAGAAGAGCAGTATGAAGATATCAATATGAGATAGAGCCCTTAAAGAAGTTAAGAGCATAAGCGCGTAACCCGGAACTGATCAAACATTTGTGTGACATATAGCAGTTCGCTTTTGGATATAGTGCATATCTATTCTCAGGAGGTTGTAGCCTTCTTTCTCTTTGAGCAGTGAGCTCTTGGACAGTGAGTCCTCACTCCTAATAGGGTTATTTGTAAAAGACTCCTAACAGGGTCAGACCCTTAACTAGGTCATTGTACTCACATTGTAAAGACTGCTTCTAACAGGGCAAAGGAACATTAATAGGTTCATTATACTAGTACAATATTTGTGGGTACTAATTCCCACTGGGGTTTTCCTCTAATCAAGGTTTCCCCGTAATCATATCAAGTGTTATGTGTTCTTGTGTTAAGCTTAATTGGATGTATATTTGATTTATGTTTAAGTTGCTGAATTTGAATAATTAGCTAAACACTGATTCACCCCCCCCCCTCTCAGTGTTTCGAACAATTGGTATCAGAGCCTGGTCCTCAGAGAGAAAATTTTAACCACTTGAGGAGATCATGGATTCAACAAAAGTCAAACATCTGAAAAAGAATCTTGAAGTACCCCTTGAAGATCTAGATAGATCTGAGAAAGAAAATGAAGAACTTAAACTAAAATTTGATGGCTCACAAATGATTATCAAGAAACTAGGGAAAGAACTAAAATATTGCTCCACCAATGATTTGGAACTGAATGAAGAGAACATGTCTCTGAAAGATAAGATAGAAGAATTGAATGATCAGTTAACTAATAGCTTAACAGCTATTGAAGAGAAAAACAAAGAAAACAAATAGTTGGATGAAGAACTCATGCAAGCCAATATGAAAACCTTGGAATTGGCAAATATCAAGAACAAAATTGAATTTGAATTATCAAGAGCAAAAGACAAGATTGATAAGCTACACACAAGCTCTGATCTGGTTCAATCACAACTCTATGCACAAAAGCTAAAAGGTGACACAACTGGTATGGGATACAACTTAGCTCAAATTGAGATCAACTCATTACAAGAAAGAATGAAAGCTCTAAGAGAATCTTCAGAAGAAAAGAAAAATAATCATGAAGAGACTAAAGAAGAATCACCAAAAGATAAGCACAAGGCAGTCAACTGTACTTTCTATGCCTATAACAAGCATGGACACTTGGCAAGAGATTGTAAGAATATGAGACCCTTCAATGGTTACTGTTACTCCTATAATAAGTTTGGTCATAGGGCTATTCATTGCAGAACAAATCAAAGAAATCAGCCACAACTGAACCAAAGGAATCAAACTCAATTCAATCAGAGAAATCAACCTCAAAGAAACTTGCAGAACATTACATATCAGATATGTAACTACAATCGACACACAACGAAGCAATGCAGCATGATGAACAAAAACACCAGACCTCCTATCATCTGTCACTCATGTGGAAAAGCTGGACATATATCAAGGTTTTGCAGATCAATAATAAAAGGACAAGAGAATCCTAAGAAGTCTTTGTTTGAAGAATCAGGAGATGTAAAGTTTGTGGAAGCCAAAGATAACTCAGATAAAATATGGGTTGAAGTAAAGAAGGATAATGAAGAGAACAAGGCAGCAGATGCATCCTCAGTGGACACACCTTCTACTTCTGAATAGTTGACCCTCATGGTCTTAGGGGGAGCTATTATAGCTTTGAACCCCTGCATGGCTGGTATACTCACCTCTGAGTATGCACCTATGGATTCATGCATGTGATCACGAATTAAGGTTGTATTCACTCACGCATTGCCTTTACTTTGTTCAGAACAAATTTTGAAATTCTCTCTGTAAACCTCTTTACGACAACAAGCATTAAATGTAATTGATCTTTATATAAATTGGCAAAAGATCTTAAAGACATCACTTTACATTTGAGATTGAAGCATTCAAAAAGTAGATAGGCATCGAGCATCAAATAACTAAATCTTGAAGGATTAGTTTTTTTGTGAACGGATTACATTTGGAATGGAACCCTAGCAGTTGCGTCATTTTAGAATCATTGTGAAACCCTATTTAACCTAGTGGCAAGTAAGTATGGCAACCCCTGTTGTATTTGACATTGCTGAGAAGAAGAGATATTTTTTAAGATGCATCCATTCAAGTCCATACTGGATGATATCGAAGGAGCATTCTCTAGGACTCTGCTAGGAGGCATACATGTAGAAGACATCCATGCATATGTTTATTACAACAAGGAAACAGTTGGAGACAATAGCATTGCATCTCTCATGGGTTCTATGATGAAACTACATTATACATTCAAGGATGAATATGCGCATCTTACTGATAACCCTATCTTTGAGTATTACAATGCGACGTACGAGTTCTATGAGCCAGAATGAGTGAAAATATTACTAAGCAGGATACATGATGATCTATACTGGATAGGTGAGGTTCCTGTCTGCATCACTGTAGATCTGATTCATGAGATGGCTGGACTTCCCAAGAGTGGACCAGTTCTTCCAACTGGTAAATATTTTGAAAAACAAATTGAGCGGGCATGCTTATCCATGAGTACAGATAGGCACGGTATGACAGTTGATCCCATAAAGGAAGATGACATAAATCTAGTTACCATGATACTAGGTTATAAATTTTAGCACGCAAGCAGACTAAATAGCGTATCTGTAGCTACTGTCTTAGAAAAAATAAAAATGGTGAATGATAATACTCAGTACAACCTATGTGAGATATTGCACTCTCAATTTATTGACAACATCCAAGCTATCAAGCATGACAAGAGAAAAATATTCAGGTTTGGCTCACTAATCATATATCACTACTTCCACATAGTAGGAAAGGTTGCAAATCTCTACCTAGACAAAAGCAAACCCACTATGTCACAGATTTCACTAAAAGCCACCTCAGAGAGTAGTGTGAAGGATTCTATGGACATGGACATCGAGAGATTCAGAATCAAGATGCAGAAGAGGTTCAGGATACCTGAGAAAATAGTTGAGAATTGCAAAGACACCATATGATTCATGGTGGAGACTGACTGTACTTTCATGGAGGCAGTTGAACCTAGGACAAAATGGATTCACCCTCTTGGTTATGAAATTGAAGAACATGTTTTAGAAGGTTATGCACAAGTCCTCTTATCTGCGCCCAAGGATCCCGATGAACCTAGATGGGGCACTTACAGAGAAAAGACAAATCAAGTTGATTCTGTCTTATACAGTGCTGAGAACAAAAGGAAGGCATCTAGGATTACCTCAAATATCCTAAAAGTTCATGGTGTTACACAAGAAGATCTTGACAGAGCTAGAGAAGCTAAGATAGCGAAATAACTTGAGAAGACTTCCACAGAAGTAAAAACAAAAAAGATAAATGATATGCCCAAGAAGAAGAAGAAGAAATCAAATAAAGATACATTTGCACCATCAACCACCATTGATTTGGATGCATCTCCACCATCAGTACCTAGCAAGAAGTCTAGAGGAAGGAAGCAAGCGCCCACTAGTCATCCATCCTCAAGAACTACAAGGAGGAAGGTAAAGAAAAAACCAGGTCCTCCTCAGGTAGGTTTCAAACCTAGTATTAATGTATTAAGGAATAGAATTTTCAATGAAGGAAGACTAGAGTCTCTCAAGAATGTATATATCAAGAGATAGACAAATCAAAGATTCATTCTATGATCATCTCTCATATGATTAAGTTCAAAAGGACTATATTGGAACTCAAGACAGACATACCAGACAAGGTATGGAACATACTTGATATGTTAAAGAGGCAAGCAATTGAAGAGGACATGAGGATAAGAGAAGAAACATTGGATAGTCTTCTCTTGGTGTTCTCGCATGATGAGAAAGTCATTTTGTTGGATTTAGTAAAGCCACGCCTAAGAACCAAAATAAGAATTCTTCATATCATGAACAAGGAGTATGATATGGTCAGTAAAGAGACTCATAAAGCATTTGAGCGGGTATTTCTAGATAGACATATGTATCCATCAACAGAGCCTACAGCTAAGGAAACTCCAGTTCCTCCTAAACATGTTGCAGAACCAGTAATTCAAAATGCACCTAAGACAGGTCCACGGGTTTCAGCGCCCTCAGTCTCAATAGCCTCTGATACAACAAAAGATTCAGGGGATACTATAGTGATTGATGATATCAAGATATCTATGACCACTTCTGATAATGATATGGATAAATTTTAAAAAGCATTTGTGAACTCGGAAGAGACAGAGAAGTAATGCCACTGATGATACATCTTTGCAACAAGATAAAGTTCCCTCTATAGATTCAACAAACTTGAACAAAGAGGAAGATAATCAAAACAATGAGACACCAGTCATGGAGATCCTAGTTAAAATTCAATGCATGGATACTAGTCAGAATACCATATTCACACCATCTATTCAACCATCTACCTCATTGTTGTCAATTTTAACTCATGACGCAGCAAGTCTGGATGCTTGGGGAGAAGAAGACCTGATCAGGATCAATGTCCTAGCCATGGAAAAGGAAAAACAGAAATAGGTTCTGAGGAATCCTCTCTTCTTAGAATCAGTAAACATTCTAAATGAACTAGTACCTGCGGACAAGAAAGTAGCAAAAATTTAGTCAGTTGATGACGTACACAATATACTAACAAGCTTCAAAGCACATTTTACAACCTTAGTAGACTCAACTACTAGAATTGTAGAAGATGAGTACAAAAAGGAAAGGTTGAATGAACTATTAAAGAATTTTTCCTTAGATTTAAAGTCATTGAAGATTGGTCAGTCTATGTTCAAAGAGTTGGCAGCTAAATGCAAAAATGTAATAGCCAATTGCATGGACACAGTGAAATTCACCTCTGAACATATCAAGAAGATAGAGGAGGCATATAACTTGGTTTAAAGTGTTAGAAAATTAGTCAAGACATCCACGCAAGACATGAAAATCTCCAACAGTATCTATCAAGGACAGCTTGACAAGATTGAAAAGACAAAACTCAAGATTAATAAGATAAGGATCAGACAGACCCAACTGAGAAATGCACTAGCACCCTCCTTGGCAGTTCTAGATGAGAACATCAAATAGATTGATGCCACTATTTTCACATATGATCAAGGTCCCTACATGGACCTGATAAAAATGGAGAAGCTCACTTATTCTCTATGCGCCCATCTCTAGACAATTGATGCAATGAAGGCATTCTGGCAGCAAGAGATAAAGAATCTTCAAGTTGTATATCCAGATGTATATATGGAGTAAGTATCTAGAGACTTACAATTTTGACACCTTTGTCATTAATTTCAAAGGGGGAGTAATATACAAGGAATATGTGTATATATGGGGAGTAGTATAATGATATATAGTTTTTTGGTGTTAGTCAATTTTGAGTAACTTGGCCTCATTCCTTTGTTGCCATTAATGACAAAGGGGGAGATTGTTGGAAAGTTGACTCCCAGGGAGTGTAGGGCTTATTTTTTGTTGTCATTATATGGAAACAAAGTCATATGAAGTTTTGATAGTAAAATATGAAGTGAAAATTGACTAAGTGCATAAGACAGAATAAAACAGTGACTTGTAGTCAATCAAGGCATTAGCACACATGCATACGACTATGCATCAAGATATGCGCATTCAGACCTAAGCTCTACGGTATGTTATTAAGATTACCCTACACACACATAGTACAGAATGAAAGTATAGACAAGTTACAGAAAGAATAAGTACACCAGCAGTCCAGAATATAGAGTATGGAGCCGACTTCATTATTTTGATTAGCGTGTAATCTTTTGTTATATAAAGGCTAAGCGCCTATTGTATTAATTTTTTAATCATATATTAAATATTGTTGTAAACACGCTTAATCCAATTTGTTTGGAAACGTTGTGTATTAT
>MU224173.1:791025-801525 GCA_018584345.1 Thuja plicata
AATTAAGGTTCATGGTCAATAT
This sequence comes from Thuja plicata, assembly GCA_018584345.1. Lineage (NCBI taxonomy): Eukaryota > Viridiplantae > Streptophyta > Pinopsida > Cupressales > Cupressaceae > Thuja > Thuja plicata. The sequence goes on from MU224173.1 coordinate 791,048, forward strand.
TATGGTTAGGATTCTACGGTTTAGAGTTCTAGATTTATGATTATGGTTAGGGTTTATATCAATTTTATAATTTATGGGTACGGTTAGGATTTACATCAATGTTATGGTTAAGGCTGGGGATAGAGTTTACATCATGGTTAGTATTCTAAAGTGTTAGGGTTAGGGTTCAGATTCTTGCTAGGGTTTACATCATGGTTAGCATTAGGGTTAGGATTATGGTTGGGTTTAGATTTTATGTTATAGTTAACTTTAGGGTTAATATTATGGTTAAGGTTAGGGTTCACTGTTTGGGTTTTCTTCAAGTTTAGGATTAGGATTATTTTTAAAGTTATGTTCATGGTTAGGATTTAGAGTACGGTGAGGGATAGGTTTTATGATTATTTTTATGGTTAAGATTTACATCATAGTTTGGGTTATAATTAGGATTAAGATTATAATTATGATTAGAGTTACAATTTACAATTAGTGCTATGGTTAGGGCTTATGCAATGGTTAGGGTTGGGGATAGGATTGTGGTTAAGATTTTAGTTAGAGATATACTTAGGTTTAGCGTCATTAGAAGGTTATGATTCGGGTTATCATTAAAGATTGAAGCTAGAAATAGAGTAAGAATTGTGATAGGTTTTACGTGTTGATTAGGGTTAGGGTTAGAATCATAACATAACACTCCTTTTATTAGGTTTAGGGTAAGGGTTAGCATTAGGGTTAGGATTATAGTTAGGATTATAGTTTAGGGATGGGTTTAAGGTTATGGTTAGGGTTAAGGTTTACATCATGGTGAAGATAGGCATCTTGGCCAAGATTATAGTTCAATTTTAGGTTATGGTTATGGTTAAGGTTTTCATCATGGTTAGGATTATGGTTAGGGTCGGGGTTTACATTATTTGTATGGTTAGGGTGTCATGGTCAGTATTATGATTAGGTTTCTAGGGTTCTAAAGTTACAGTTTATGGTTATGGTGAATAAATCTCACTCGAACTGAACCCTGATTTTAAATTTAGTTAGACCCTAATATTACCTCTTACAAATGTCACCTATGTTGAGCACTAATGTCAAACATAGCTATAACTTATTTTTACAATCAACTCATTTAACCCTAAAATTAACCTAACTTTGTATTTATATAATATAAACATAATTGAACTCTTACTATAATTTAATCCTAAATCCTAACCCTATCCATAATTCAAAGATTTTCAACCCTTACCCTAAATATATCTCCTATAAATCTAATTGAACCCTAACCCTAATAATAACTATTTAACTTGAGCCATAATTATTATCCTGAATAAACCCTAATTTTAATTTAATCAAACTCTAATTTTAACCATTACCTAATTTACACACTAACCTTAAAATTAACCATTAATAAAAACTAAGCTTATTTAGAGAAATATTAATTAACTTAATTGCTAATGTAATTCTCCATATTATATTATTTACTTTATACTAATCAAAACTTATTCTAATAGAAGTCATTCTAGGATTTAGGGTTTATGATTATGGTGAATAATTCTCACCCTAATTAAACCCTCTTTTAAAATTTTCTCATAACCTAATATTAACCCTTACAAACCTAACCAAAATTGACCGCTAATGTTAAAGATAATCCTAACTTGCTTTTACAATTAGCTCATTTAGCCTTAGAATTAACCCAACTTGCATATTTATAATATAACACTAATTGAACTCTTACTATAATTTAATCCTAAACCTTAATTCTAATTGTATCCTAACCCCAACTTTATTTGAAACTTAATTTTCTAAGGATGTGTTTAGTCAAAGTTAATCAAAGATATATTAGATAAAGAATAATAAATGAGTATTACCAAATAGTAATTTGACATTTCAATTTTTTAATTTAGTTTTAGAATAAATCTACAACCAAAATCTATATATATAGTATCTTTTTAAAAACTTTTCAAATTTCTAAATTTATTTAGAATATATAAATTTTTATTCATTTTTTCTTTCAGGCATAATTAGAGAACAAATATGAAAATAAATAATGGTGGATACTATACTATTTTTGCATTTAAAGTTTCAAAGTAAAAATTTAGTCATAATGTTTGGAGAAGATCTAAATCAATGATCATGAATGAATTTTACAAATACAGGAACATTGTTTGAATTGATTGTTTATACTGAAGCCTGGAGTTTTTTCTGTGAATCATCCATTATTTGATAATAGATTCAAGATAAAATCAATGTAAAATCCAATCCTTATCCAACCACATAATCTGCCTAATGTTGTCGCTTCCTTATTTTGGTTCTCTCCTATCTGTTGTATGTATTTTGTTTTAAACTATTTTTAGTATATTGGTGTAGTCTAGCTATAACTAGATAGCATTTTTTTTATGGAAAACAAAAACAATGGTCATGGCCAGGGATTTGATTCTTATAAATTTATCCTCACATGAGTGCAGAGACGGTTCATGTGACAAACGTTACTGTAATATATGAATAACTGAACTACACAAATCGCACCATTATTAATTCCTCCATAACATATTAGAATAAGTCACGTCTGAAAACATTTCTATAAAGCTCTCACAAAATTTATTGGAAAAACATTTTGATTAAAGATTTCATGTCATTTTAGGAGGCTAAATCTACCTAGATTTTAATGCGATTGAATTCAGAGATAACTACGATTTGATGTGCACATGATGTTCTTTGTTATCAATCTGGGTATGGAATTTGATTGAAGAAAATATGAATGCCATTCTAGGAGCCTCTTGTCACCTCACATTGGTCAGTCAAACTGTAGAAGCACGCGTGATGTTGAAGTAGCAATATTTCTCACATATAAAATTAACATTCTTCAGTTGGTTCGAATTGACATTCACAGATCTTCGCCACGTTTCACGGTTTAGGTCAAGTTCTTCAATTGCCAACCATTTATATTCTACTATTATACGACGCAACCGTACCTTCTAAATTCAACCGACTTTCGTGATTTCATCGGATAAGAGATATTTTGTTTTAACAATTTAACTCACAGAAGACACATTTCCCATCGGCCATTTATATGATTTGAAGCTCTCACAGCTCGGATCTTTTTATTTTTATTTTTTGTTGAATAGTGCTTTTTCAATTGATAAAATATTAAAGAGGGGCTGGGAATATAGAAATCACCTCACAGAGTTCACACGGTCAAGCTGAAAACAGAGTACAACTATTCATAAAAAAAAAAAACATCCGATCTTTGTACATACATGGTGAAATATTTTTGGATCATATCAGAAAGAAAATTGAAACATACCGTTATGCATACAGCTAGCCCACCAAAGTTTTTATATAATTTTAATTCATTGATTTTTTCTTCCAAAAAAAATATATATTAATAAGAAAGTAGATAGAATAGTTTTTAAATCTGATTATGTAAACAATTTTACCATCACATTTTCACCACATTTCAAATCGTATCCGATGATTCATAATCTAAATTGACAAATTCGTAGTTGAAGCGAATTCTTTATTGGATATGCAATCATGTCATGATCAGCACATTCTGATTTGCACAACAGTATTATCGGATCTGGTTAGGTTATAATCGAACGTTTTCTCCCCACCGACTTCCATCTTTTATCCAACCTTGAGTTAATCATGGGTTCTGCCATGTCAGCATACTCAATGCTTTCCTGCAAACACCAGTGGACATCACTTCAGGCCTGAGTTAACAAATATCTTACAACTTGCCCCTAGTATATACGACGTGGCATGTTTAACATAATAGGAAAATGATAGTATTATTGACCCAACAAAATTACATGGATGGACACAATTTGTCATTTTAAAAATATTATTTTTTATATCGGGAAAGTATTTTTAAGTCTAAAATAAATTTCAATAGAAAAAGGGAATTGAATTATCACTTTATAACGATTTTGATGGATTTATATATGAAATATAGTAGACAAAACAAGAATATGCGATTCTAACGATTTTGATGGATTTATACATGAAATGTAGTAGATAAAACAAGAATATGTGATTCTAAAGTATATTTGGGCCGACAAAAAAGTAACACCAAGTCATAAGAAAATAGATCACAAAATATTTGTTTAAAACTCAAAGATCTATAATAAAAATCTATCAATGAAAAACAAAAATGAAACTATCACTCCATTATAATTTTGATAAAAGAGTTTTGTATTGAAGTGTGAAATGGAATGATATGAAATAAAAGTATATACAATCTGAAAGCAGGTTAGAACCCATAAGTTGTTTTATTCATTTTGATTTTTAATAATTCTTTTTTAAATTAGTTATGGGTAAATTAAAACAGGATTAACAATACACTTAATTCTAATAATAAATATTAGATTAAATTGAACCTTTTAAACCATAACTTTCAAAATGAAATCCAATTTATTAAAATAGAAATTACAAATCAAATCAAATGAATTGAGTTTGAAGAGTATAGCACAACACTTTCGAATTTGATAGTTTTTTAATTCGATTATGTAAGCAGTTTTATCATCAACGTTTTCTTAATAATTTATTGACCTTTTCTTATCAAAATAAACTCTTTTTCATTATCAAAATAAAGTCTGAAAATTACAACAAATACCTACCATTCCTGAAAATCTAGTTTCGTACTTGAAGCGAATTCTTAATGGATATGGACTCCCGCCATTATCAGCACATTCTGATTTTGTAGAGCAGTATCAGATCTTATTAGATTATAATCCAACCTTGGGTTAATCGTCGGTTCTGCCATGCAATCATACTCACAATGCTTTCCTGCAAACACCAGCGGACATCACTTCACCCTTGAGTTAATAAATATCTTAGAACATAACCCTGGTCGATAGGAGGTGGTATGTTTTACTTAATAGGAAAATGACAGTATTATTGACCAAAAAAATATTACATGGATGGAAAACATTTTGTCATTTTAAAACTATTTTTCTATATGGTGGGAAATTCTGTTTTTAAGTTATAAGTTTAAGAATAAATCTCAATTAAAAAAGAAATTGAATTATAATTTGATAACGATTTTGATGGACCTATATATGAAATGTAATAAATAAAAAACTAATATAAGATCTTGGTATATATTTGTGATGTGTTTTATTATTTATCTGCAAATCTGCAAAACAACACTCAATAGAACATTATATTAGCAAGTTAGTCCATAAGAATCAATCAAATTGATCAAACAACTAACTAAACCCGCTCTATTGCTTCCTACAAAGAAAGATCCAATTGAATTATATTAATGCTCTCATATTTGCACAAATTCAACTTGTATTGACAATTCTATGATTGAAGATTCAATATACAATGCATAAATGCACCAAAATATGATGTTTTTTGATGTTTTTTTATGCAATTGAGATGAATTAAGCTAAGAATGCAATCTAAAATGCTGCAATTGTGATTCTAGTTGATGAATTACAATGCAATTATGACCTAGGAATGCTGCTATTGATCTCCAATGGCTAGAAAAGATGCTAAATTGCTCAATTATCAAACTAGCATATCCTTGTTACTATGAATGCACTATATGCAAATGACTTAGAAAGAGCTTATTCTATATATTTCTCTTTGGATGGAAAATTTGAATTTGAAATGTGTGGTCCAAATTTAAGTAGATCAATGGTCATAATTCAAACTTGAGTAATCCCGTTCCTTGAATTTGATTGGTGGGAATTAAGTCCTTTGTCCTTTTGTGTGATGAGTGGATAGTAGGACAATTAATTAAATCACTTTAATTAATATCTATAGCTAAGTGATTTTTGTCTCTTGAATTAATTAATTAGCTAGGATTAATTAATTAAGGAGGACTCTTTGATTATTTCTCATTGAAAACTTTGAAAATGGATAAATTTGATTTAATTGAATTATGTCGTTATGCTCATGATCAAATTGATTTGAAGACTTTAATTAGGATTTTGACCTCTTGTGTTAATCTAGACAAATTTTAGGTGATTACATTTGCCCCCCTTTGAGTCAATATGCAATCATCGCTTTGATTCAAAGGATGACTCATATTTGATGTTGAAAAGATTACAAAATTAGGAAAATGATTGGATATGAATCTTGATGAAACTATTCCTAATGAGAAACTCCCTCCGAACTTGATTGAATGAAAATCAATTGAGATTTTGAAGATGCTAGAGATTTTAGAATGACTGAGAGCTGGATAGATTGAAATCTTTGATGTGATTGATATGGAGATTGAATGAACAGTTTGATATGAAACTTGATGAAACTGATCATAACTTGATTGATGTTTGATGATAAATTAAGACCAGAATAACCAATTTGATGTAATGCGATGAAATTGATTATTGTTAGCAAAGATTATGAAAACTTAATCGAATAATCAGTTTGATGTGGTGCGATGAAACTAATTATCATTGATAATTTGATCGAGATAATTAACTTGATATAGATCCTGATGAAGTCAATTATCTTTTGATGTTCAGATAAGGAGACTACCAATTTGATGTGGTGTAATGAAATTGATATTCCGCTGGTGATGTCCAAACACTGATGTTGATAAGACCGGGCAATTTGATATGATATCTAAAAAAATTACTTGTTCCAAGATTGATTGATTGATTTAGTCATTCAAGAACACTGCAATCCATTGATTTCTAATCAAATTATATATTAGTTTGATAACCTGATAAGTAGACTGATTGTTGAAGAAGATTTAAAGATAATTTTATTTAGAGGACTATGATTATGAAAAGAATTTGATGATGCCTCAGTTGTTGCGAAATTTTGATAATTTGATCTCTTGGCTGATCAGATTGATGATGTCCCTTTGGAAGCAAAATTGAAAGAAAAATAACTTGATTAGGTGCTTTAATAATTAAATTGAATATTTGTCAATTACTAGAATATTGGAGGCGAATTTTGAATTTGATTTCAATAATGATAATAATGCTGAGAACTGATGACAAACTATTTTTTGTTTGACTCAAATCAGGCTCCATTAGGTTAAAATTGGTCCAAGTAGGGATTCAATTGTGAAGAAGAGGTTAAAAAACTAAAATTAATTACCCCAAAATTGAGTTTAAATTAGTTAAAAATCCCATTTTACTATTTATTTTCACATTCTCATTTGGTAATTTCTGAGCTCTGATAGAGAAAATGTTGATCCCAGTGGAGAGTCATCACTTCATGCTTGCCTAGTATCATCAAGGACCTTCTCATTATCCGCCCGAGGTATGTAGTCATTGACCCTTCATTTATTACTTGCATTTAATTAATTTTCGTACATTTTGAATTCAAATTTAGTATTTTTTTTCATGTTTCGTCATTTGCGGTAGTTGAAACCTCATGTCAGGATGGTAACATATCGTTTATTGTCTGTAAATTATCATTTCCCACTTTTCCCCTTTTTTGTGATTTTTGGTCTTTACTTCATTTTCTACCATCTTTGTAGTGTCATTTTTGGTGAAATGTCACTTGCAGTTCTTGTTTCCTCATTTCTCACATTGGCTTTGTAGACTAGAAACTTGTTTGGTCACCTTCGGTAGACCAGTCACCGTCTCTGGGGGGTCCATCATTTACAGGATTTATTCTATCATTTCCTGAGAGAAATGTCATTTCCAGGTTAAAAAAGTGTCATCTCTAGTTTCTTTATCACTGGAAAATAGTTTACCCTCCATTTTAGTCATTTTCTCATTGCCTTTGACTTTTCTTTCTCTTATGTTGATGCTGATGTCATCCTCATTGTCTGTATTAATGCTTTGTATGTAGTACCACCTATTTTCTGCCAAATCTTGCCATGTGTTAGTGATACATTTCCATATTTTTGTGTCTTTGTAGATAGATAGAGGTACCTTAATATTTTGACGGTCATACCCATGAGTATTTTCATTGATTTATATATGTCAGTGTAGATCTGGTCACCTCTTAGACATGCCTAAGTATCGGATTAATATGGACCTATTCATTATTATAATTAAGAGATGACACTAAGAGCATAACATCTTTCATTTACCCACCAGAAAGATGACTATCACTCTAGAGGATGTTCATCAGATTCTATAGATACTTATGATGGGCAAGTTTGTCTATTATGACTATAAAGGCCAGGCCTATGTTGTTGCAGCTAGACGTGTATTTTATGATCCCAATATTTTTGGCCTTCACATTACTTGGGAGGACATGGAGACTCAGTGTGCAACACTCCCTTCATTACTAGCTGGACTAATTAGTGGGTTTTTAGTGCTAGACCGAAGTGCACAGAGGTATTTTGTTGGATGGAGCAGATTGTTAGAGGATTTGTTCAAGCTTCCTTATCAGATGGCATAGGGTACCTATTTTATTTCTCACCTTTACCATGATATCCATTAGGTTGTGTATTGGTATGACCGATCTATGTGTGTTGGCCTTATTCTGTTACAAATCTAAGCTTGGGAGCATATCCCAGTCTCTTGTCCTATAGTTGATAGATCCCGGGCACAACAAGAGCCCTATGTGTACATGTATGGTGGTGACATTATTTATCCTTGACTAGGTAATCTTGAATATTGGCAACATGTTTTAGATGATGTTATTGTAGTATTTTGGAGGCCCTATTTGGATTGCAAAGAGTGTAGTGATACCTCAAAGATATATTATGTTTGCATTGAGAGATATATGATTGGTCAGACGCAGTGTATGGTAGAGTGATACTTGGTTACTCATGTCCTCTATCATTTTAGGATGGCATAGCCAATGCCACATGATTTTCCAATTATGCTAGGAATATATATGATGAGACCCAGTGGGGGCCTAGGCTACACTATAAGACAACAGTACAATATTATCAATAGTTAGTTCCTTTTCGGTGAGATTATTCTCCTAAAATTCTTGATGCTGGGATGACAGAAGATTATTCCTAGTATTTTTCACAACATCCATTTCCATGGCTAAATTCTCTAAAGATGAGGTAGCACCTTCTTTGGTTGATCCAGGTGACGATGACAATTGGGATGATAGGGCTCCGAGAGGTGTAGAGAGGAGAGGTAGAGAAGAGAGAGCATCAGCTACTAGGGAATCTATGAGGGGTGGAGATGATGGTGGTAGGAGAGGTAGAGGAAATTGGGGTAGAGGTGAGGGTGGTACACTAGGGGCTGTTGGTGGAGGTGATATTGGTGGTCGTGGGGATGGTGGGATGGTAGTGGTAGCACCAGTGGCAGTGGTGAGAAGAGGTGAGCTAGATTGAGGATCATTCCACTATCTTCTCCTTCTCAGAAAAGTCTTTCCCAGCCTAGTTCTTCCAAGCCATAGTGACCTCTTTCATCACAGGCTCCTATGATTGTGCAGTTCCTTTTTCTTCACATGTTCCTCCCCTTTAGAGAGGTGCACATGTAGTTTCTTCTGGTACCTAGGTTCCTTCTATTATTTTTGTCCCTTTAGGTTCATAGGTTCATCCCACCTAGGGAGCTATAGAGATCCATCCTCCTTAGGGAGCTACAAAGGATGCAACCACTATTTCTTGGCTACAGAGAAATTATCATCAGTTCTAGGCTCACATCCTTGTACATGATGCAGAGATGGCCATGTTGAGAGTTGAGCGAGATAGAGTGATTACTAAACAATCTACAAATCTTTATTTGATGCCACCTATCATAGAAGTAGGGATTCATATTACCAAGATTTATATTTTGGTGTTGTTCCCAATCATTTTGTGCATTCTCCACCATACTCACAATATCCTACACATTCAGGTGTACCCCCTTATGCTACTACTAGCGAAAATCCCCCACAGGTCGACCTAGGTTGGATACAGGAAGTCAAGCTTGATGTGCCTCTTTGTTGTTGTTATTTACATGTCTTAGAGATTTGAAGTATTATGATCATGATGCACTTTCTGATACCCTTTTGATGAAATTCTATGTATCTGATGACCCTTTTATTGATACATGCCATTTTATGATATATGCTCTTATTTTGATCTCATTGTATCTTTATCATTCACATTTTATGATTATATATAAGATGTAGTGTTGATGTTCCTATGATGCTATGTGATTTTATTATGATGTTTTCTATCATGGTGGTTATGCACATATTTTATGCTTTATGCAAAGGTGTGGATACATTATTTCTGCTTATGCGTATGTGGATGTCTTTACGATGTAATTTTGTTTTCTTTTCTCTTTTTATATATGCTGATGAGATATGGATGGATGTATGGATGGACGCTCTTTTATGATCTTAGGAAGTCAACTAACATATTATGAAGGTATTAATGATCACTCCTATCATTTTTGTGCTAGCTAAATGTGGGCCTCTGATTTAGCAGAACACTTCAACATGGTCATTGCTCTTCAGTTGTATATAGGAATGAATATGGATTCATTTATCCTGCATGTATGAAAGAATCGACATGTTGCCTTCTAGAAGGCAGGAGTATGAGCTTGCTCTCAAGTCATTGCAAGCTCAGTGACTACACCGAAGACCTAAATGAAGGATTTTAAAAGCTATGATAATGCAAATAAATGATTAATCTAAATGCAAAT
>MU224173.1:821582-844177 GCA_018584345.1 Thuja plicata
ATATATGTTTTCTATGATTGAATGTTCTTTACTTTCCATATCTTTATGTATGTATGATGAGCTAGAATCCTTAGTCTTGGGGCTCATGTTCCTGGCTTAGTGATATTCTATCTCGATTGCAATCCACCAGGATCTCTTTCTTCTAACTTTACCGTGAGCACGTTCGATTTCTATACTCCCGCTAAAGTGGGGGCTTAATGCATCATCTTAAAATAGAAGAACTTCCATATTAAGAGTGTTTAGCCCTCCTTAGGGGATTTATTTTACCTCCATTACATCATCCCCCCATTTCTACATCATCCACCTTGATCTGCTCCTCCTTATACCACTTTTGGGACTGATTTCTGCATTCTAGGTTGCAAGACTCTGTTTCTGGGATACAGGGATAGGGTCTACCTCAGCCCTACCCTAGGATAGGGTCAACCTTGGCCCTATCCTAGGACAGGGCTGACCTCAACCTTGTCCCAGGGTCCAAAACCTAGAACCCTGCAGTTCCTGAGTTGTCGGTCTTTGCAAAAAGTTTCTTCTCACTTTCGGGTCGGCTATTTCGGTCTCCAAAGCGTGGGTTTCTAAATTATATTTAATATAGGTCCTATCCTAGGGTTAAATTCTTAAATGATGATTTAATTATCCTATGTAGGCCTCCTTAAAATATTGTGCCCTAATTTCATATAAAAGGAAGCCTTCTCCTCTCATTTTCTCTAACCATCATCAAGCAAACTAAGTCTTCCAAGTGCAAAAGGCTCTAATCAAGATTTTTCTCAAGCATCCATTATTCTCAAGATCCCAAGGTGTTCAAGTATTCTTATCAAGCATTCAATTTCTCCATTGAAGATCAAGGATTCAAGCTTTCAAGCCTTGGAAGGGATTAGGTGCAAACATTCAAGATTTATTATTCAAATCCTAGATCTAGCCATCATGGTGGTGTGATCTTCCTTCAAGATCCTTGGTGCCTCTTCAAGAATCTTTCATCATCCTTGAAAGGTGGATTCCAAGAATACAATCATGAAGGTTTGTGGTCTTTAAAGCTCCATGCTTTAATACTTACATATTGCCATACATTTGAATTACATTAGCATACTTATTGAATATCATAGCTTCACTATTAGATTCAATTCTACTACTTGTTAGCTTTCCATCCTTTATTGATTTCAAGGTTAATTCCAAAATTGGGGTTTGACTAAGGAAAACCCCTCCCCCACAAAAAACAAACATTTTTCTTGCAGGTACAGGTTTGGGATTGTAGATCCGAGGCCAAATCTAGATACCCTTTTTGGATTTCTTTTAGACTGTGTGAACAAGGACACTTTCGGAGCTGAGAAGATCGAGTTGGAAAAAGTGGTACAGGGTTGACCTTTTTCATAAAAAAACATCAGAATGGAAAAATATTTCTAGGTTTTGTCCATCTCTGTGTTCCAGTTTGGTATCAACTGTCAGCATCTCCAGAAATAGAGTACAGAGCCCAGAAAACAACATTCTTTGATTTGCAATATTTCAAGGTTAGTACATTTCTATCATTCATTTCAATTCAAATCCTTAATCATTCTAAATCTATCACACATTTACAATCACATCCATTTCAACACTCATCTTAAGAGGGAAACCTAGGATCTCCTTCTTTATTCTTATTTACAATAGATTGATTCATTTATGCATTGATCCTTTTTGGGTTGATCAATTTGGATCCTTCCTTTGTGCATTTGAGAATAAAGGGGAATATCTTATCTTTCCCTCCACTCTAAACATTAAATATAAAGGTGATAAGTGATTTGAGTATCAAAACACTCTTATTCCATACACATCATTTTTCTCTTTTACACAACTATTCAAGAGATGAGATGCAGTAATGATGTAACTCTAGATGGATTGGTTGGAAGACTTACATCTTTTGAGTTTGACAATTTTGACAAATATTCTCCTAATCCTAGCAATCTTGAGTCTACATTCAAAGCTAAATTGAAACTTGGAAAGACAGATAGAAAAGGAAAATAGATTGACATTGATAGTGATGATGAGTTTGATGATGAAGACCTAGAGATCATTGAAGCATTACTTGCAAAGAGAGTTTCCAAAGGAAAAGGTAAATACAAAGGAAGAATACCATTGATTTTGTTTTCATGTAATGAGGTTGGTCACATTGCTGCTAAGTGTCCAAACAAAGAAGACAAAGGTGAGAGAAATTTTAATAAGTACAAAGGTGAGAAATATTTCACAAGTTACAAAAGCTACAAGGACAAAGGTAAGAAATATTGTTATATTGCAAAAGATTTGGATAGTGATGAAGATGAAGATGAAATGTTTTACATTGCTTTAAAGGATGAGTCAGACAATGAAGAAAATTATAAGACTGCACTTTTATCTCATATTAATGATACTTGAATAATTGATAGTGGTTTTTCTCATCGCATGACTGGTGATAAAACCAAATTTGAACATCTTGAGCACTATGATGGTGGGAGTGTCAGTTTTGGGAATGATGAACCCTTCTATGTGAAAGGTAATGGTTGCATTGCTTTAACAGAAGGAATCAAATGTGATAATGCTTACTGGGTTGAAGGACTAAGGTGTAATCTAATAAGTGTGGCATAGCTAAATAACATTGGTTTCAAGGTATAATTCATGAATGATAATGCCAAGATCCTGGAGGGTAAGGGAAACCAAGTTGGAACTGGCAGGCAAACAAAAGGTTATCTATTCTATCTTGATCTCGCTGAAAGTTCATATTTTATTGCACAAGTAGAAGAAAGATGGTTATGGCATAAAAGGTTATGTCATGTGAACTTTGATAAGCTGGTTAACATAAGAAATAACAAAAGAGTAAGAGGTATTCCTATTCTGAAGAAACCTGAATTAGCAATATGCAACCAGTGTCAAATTGGGAAGATGGGAAAGACTAGTTTCAAGAGAAAGAATTACAATACAAAAGAAGTCTTGGAGTTGGCACATAGTGATTTATGTGGACCAATTGGAACAAAAAGTTACATAGGTGAGAAGTATTTCATTCAATTTTTTGATGACCATTCTAGAATGATGACTATTATGTTTCTCAAAGAAAAATCAGAAGCTTTTCAGAAATTCAAGTTGTACCTAGCCAGAGTGGAGAAAGAAACATGAAAGAAACTTATATTCTTAAGATCTCACAGAGGAGGTGAATTCATTTCTAATGAATTCAATGAATTGTGAAATTAAAGAGAAATCAAAAGACAAGTATCTACCTCAGGTACTCCAAAGTAGAATGGGATAGCAGAAAGAAGGAACACATCTATTATGGATTGTGCAATAATCTTGATGATTGAAAATAATTTTTCTACCAAATACTTGAAGGAAGCTATCAACACTGCAATTCACTTGTGCAAGAATCTTGAGGATTGAAAAGAATTTTGCTACCAAATACTGGAAGGAAGCTATCAGCACTGCAATTCACACCTTGAACCGAGTTCGATTGAAAAAAGGTATTGAGCATATACCTTTCAAATTATGGTATGGTTACAAACCTAATGTTTGTTATTTAAAAATATTTGGAAGTAAATGTTACATCTCAAAGGAAGCAAGAAATGGAAAATTTGATGTAAAAGGTGACGAAGGTATATTCCTAGGCTACTCCTATAAAAGTAAAGCATATAAATGTTTGAATATTTCTACTCTTAAAGTCATAGGGTATGTGTAGGAACATGGTATGCCAAAGTAGGCCTTAAGTGGCAATGAAAATTCAGAAAATCTGGGTTAGGAAAGTTGACATAAAAATTTGGACAAGTTATCAATCTTATATCAAAAATGTGTAAGAATAGAATTTGTAGAAAATTAAATCTAGTTTCTAAGATACTATCCCTTCTTAAAAAAAAAAAAATCTATATGGTGAAATTTCATATTTCAATGCAATAGTATGAAAATTTTAGGAAAAAGATAAGAAGAAGGTGTATGTCTGACCACCTTAAACACAATCAAATGATAATTTTTTTTTACAAGATTCTAGATATATGTAGTAGTCTCATGGTTAGATGTGACACATATTTTTTGTAATTTTTTTACAAGTAAATAATTAATTATGATTTTTCTACTATAACTTTTCTAGAATATAAAAAATCTCATGTCTAACCACTTTAACTTAGTCTAAAATTCATCAAATTGAATTTGTTTTAGTTTTTAATTGTAGTACGAAAAGCATAGAATGTGACTCATGTTTTGGATTTCAAAAATGTTATACCATTTGAAAGTTATAGTTAATTTTCAATCAGTCAATCAAGCAAGACTAAAAACATAAGAAGTAGGCGTATGTCTAATCACCTTAAAAAAATCAAATGATAATATTTTTTTACTAGATTCTAGATATAAGTAGTAGATTAATGTCTGGATGTGACACATGTTTATTTTTTAATTTGTTTCTAAGTAAATAATTAATTATGATTTTTTTTCTACAACTTTTCCATAATATAAAAACTCTCGTGTCTGACCACCTTAACTTAGTCTAAACTTTATCAAATTGAATTTTTTTTTGTTTTTTTTCTTGTAGTAGGAGAAGCATAGAATGTGACACATGTTTCATATTTAAAAAATGATATACCATTTGAAAGTTATAGCTATTTTTCAATCAGTCTACCAATCAAGATTTCTTTTTCATCGCCACTTTTTGGCATACCATGATCCTACACATACCCCATAGAAAGTGTACATGTGAGGATTGATGACTTTGCAAAAAGATGTGAAGAAAAAAGTAGTAAAGAGCCTAAGGATTATAGAAACTTTGTGTACTATGAACCTGATACTATACCTAAGACACAAGCAATGGTGATTGGACAACATCCATGTCAACCATTGAATTCATCTACACAAACTCAAATAGTTCAACCTGAGTTGCAGCCTGTGCAGCCCAAACTCCTAGTAGAGGAAACTAAGTCACAGACAAAGGAAACTGAGTGATAGACAAAGGAATCCGAGTCTTAGACAGAGGCACCCGAGTATCAGATAGTGGAACCCAAGTATCAGACATAAGAGAAGAACAAAATTTTTGAGCATGGTGAACCAAGTGGAACAAGTCCAGAATCAAGAAGGAAGGAACCCATACTTGCAGAATATGTCAGAAGGCATCAGGAACCTGAGATAATTATTGGAGATCAGACAAAAGGCATAATGAAAATGAACAAAATTAAAGGTACATGTTTACTTAGTGAAATTGAACCTAGATCTATTAAATATGCATTGAATCATGAAATTTGGATAGAAGCCATGAATGAAGAAATTGAGCAGATAGAAAAGAACAAAACCTGGACTCTTGTACCTAGACCAAAAGATAAGAATGTGATTGGTACTAAGAGGGTTTTCAGAAACAAGATGAATGAAAAAGGAGAAGTTTCCAAAAATAAGGAAAGACTAGTATGTAAAGGATATGCTCAAGAACAAAGTATTGATTATGGAAAAAAAATTCCGCTTGCTGCAAGACTTGAAGGAGTCAGAACTCTTCTAGAATATGCTGCACACAAAGGATTCAAGGTATATCAAATGGATGTAAAATCTGCATTCTTGAATGGAATTCTTGAAGAGGAAGTCTATATTGAGCAACATAAAGGTTTTGTAGATCCTAAAAAAAAATATATGGTTTGCAAACTACACAAAGCCTTGTATGTACTGAAGCAAGCTCTTAGAGCCTGGTATGAAAGATTGCATGGTTGCCTAGTAAGTATTGGATTTCAGAGAAGTAATGATAATAGTAGCTTGTATATCAAAGAAAGACCTCATAACAAGATACTATTAGCTGAAATATTTTTTGATGACATATTGTTTACTAGATATGATGATTTATGCAAAGATTCTCCGAAGCTATGAGTAAGGAATTTGAGATGTGTATGTTTGGCGAAATCAAATTATTTGTTGGTTTACCAGTTTATCAAATGAAGGATGGTATCTATATTACCTACTCCAAATACATCAAAGAGATACTGAATAAATTTGGAATGGAAGACTCTAGACCAGTTGGAACACCCATGCCTACTGGACATAAGTTGTCTAAGGATGATGATTCAAAGGAAGTAAATGAGACTACCTACAGATCCATGATTGGTAAACTTCAATATTTTTTTCACACTAGACCTGATATTGCATTAGGAGTTGGTATTGTTGCAAGGTTTTCAGCTAATCCTAGAGAGCATCATTTTATGGCTATCAAAAGGATTCTGAGATATCTTAAGGGTACTAAAGAGTATGGATTATGGTATAAGAAAGGAGGAAACTTTGATTTGAAGACTTTTACTATTGCTGATTGGGAAGGAAGTGTTAATGAAAAAAAGAGAACAAGTGGTGGGGAATTAAAACTTGGAAAGAGATTAGTCTCCTAGACTAGTAAGAAACACAATTTCATCTCTCAATCTACAGCAGAAGCGGAGTATGTTGCTGCAACAGTGAATTGTTCAAATATCATATGGTTCAAATAGTTGTTGTCAGGCATGAAGGAAGAAATCAAAGAACCAGTCATTATCTACTGTGACAACACTAGTCCAATTAACATTTCAAAGAACCTTGTGATGCATACTAAGACTAAACATATTGAAATAAAGTACCATTTCTTGATAGAATTGGATCAGGACAACGAAGTAAGGTTGGAATATGTGAATACTAAAGACAAAATTGTAAACATATTCACAAAACCATTACCTAAGGATGCATTCTTGTATCTTAGAGGAAATCTAGGGTTGATTCCCCTCACTTAGGTTCACTAATGGATAGATCAGTGGTGCATCAATCGAGCTACATAATAGATTTAACATGTTGAGGTAGATATTCAAAGCTTATTGCATATGAATCAATACAAACATGTACATTACAACTTAATTGGATATGTATTGGTTGGTGTCTTTGACATTGGTTTTCAAAGAGGGAGAGTTATTGATGTCATGCCAAATAAATTATTAAAAGATTAATGACAGAGAGAGAAATTTTATCAGAGAATAGAAAATGATGTAAGAGGGAGAAATCTATATTTCAATGATTGTGATGAAAAAGGGAGTTTTTGGGTGAGAATCAAAATGAAGCTAAGGACATTAATAAAATTTCATTCTTGTGTCTATTTCTCTATAATTATTTGTATTATGACATGTGTTTCCATCAATGCCAAAGAGGGAGATTGTTGATGAAAAATTTGCAGTTGTATATTGTCATTGATGTTTACACAAATGTAGTGATGTTAACACAAATGTCTAATTCTATCCGAGAACAATCAGTTCATGCCAAGCACTCTCAAGCATTGAAGAAGACCAAAGTGATTTTGAGTTCTAAACGAGTTCACTGAGGCATTACAGTGTTGGTCAGGCGTTGAAGGATTTCAGTGTTGACCGAGTTAAAGTGTTAGTGTCAGCCGACTAACAAAAGTTTACATTTTATGTTTAAACGGTTATATGCAGCTGACAGATATGATTTTTATTATTTATTTGGAAGGTTATTAAGGCTGACTTGACAAGGCTTGTGATATATATATATGGTCAAGTTTGGATTGAAGATGTGTGAAAAAAGTGTGTGTATTTGACATGAAGAGGGGAGGCGAAATCAGATGGGATTTTGATTGAGAACAAAACATACAAAGTTGTAACAAAATATTTGATTAGTAAGGACCCAGTTATAAAACTAGAATAGAGATCTAAATCAACAAAGACAGTTGCTTCGTCAAACAAGTCAATCCATTGTTACTCTCTAACAATTGTAGTAGTGATCCAAATCTCTTAACAGACTAGACTTAACAGTCTTTTCTAAATCCTCTCACAAGGTGACATTTCTGTATTGAAGTGTTTGAAGACCTATAACAAGGCCACTCCTTACAGGGTGATTAAATCCTGTAACAGAGTCACACCTAACAATGTGTATTGTAACCTTTAACAGGGTTGGCTCCTAACAGGTCTCACTTTAGAAGAGTGAAAAAAAGTGACTAGTTGCAATTGGTGGTTTTCCCATATTGGGTTTCCATGTTAAATCTTGGTGTTATCTATGTACATGTTATTTTCTTTATGCTTTCTATTTCTGCAATTAATCACTAAAGGATAATCACAGTTAATATCTTAAGATTTACTATGTTAATGGAGTGACGATGAAATATGTATTAATCGAGCAAGAATGATAAGTTTGATTAAGACATCTAAGGGACAAGATTTGTTTTTGTGGTAACTGATTCACCCCTCCCCTCTCAGTTATTCAACTCATTTCCAATAGCAATATGATAGCTTAAATTTTTTTCATCCTAGAACCCAGAACATATTTGTTCAGAAGACATCATTGGGATATGTTCCTCGGGCATAAATAAAAGAAAATAATCATCTCCCTGACCTTTTTCTTCTAGCACTTGATCATAATTGATTCACTCAAGAGGTATGATAAATTAAAACCAATATAAACAAAATAAAGTCAAAGAAAATATCATGACTTATTGTTTCCTTATCTAGCACTTGTGACAAAATTGAGTTTCTCATAATTCCAAACCTTTGCAATCATCTCCATAACAGTTATCATTTTTGTATACTTGTTTCTGTTGAATGGTGATATTGATAAATTGGATCAATTTATGAAACATGAGTGTTGATAAACACCTATGTTTACTAAATGATATTTAGAAACATTGTTGTCTTATTGGTGGTGTTGAGAAACACTTTTGTTTGATTAGTGATGATTAACTTCCCCCATTTTTAGTAGACTATCCCATTTATAGAGACGAGACTCAACTTCAATCCATGGTGACTAGTGATAAAACTAGCAAGAAAGATTTTGGTGTTGCCGGTCGACTAATTCGATGATTACTGAAGAATCCATTGAAATCCACTAATTTTTTTATCAAATGATATCTTAGTTTGATAACCTAATAAGTTGACTAGTTCCTGAAGAAGATATGAAGATAATTTAATTTAGAAGACTATGATTATGATAAGAATTTGATGATTCCATAGTTTTTGATAAATTTTGATAATTTGATCGCTTGACCAATTGGATTAATGATGCCCCCTTCGAAGAAAAAATGAAAGAAAATAACTTGATTCGGTGTTATAATAATTAAATTGAATGCTCAGAAATATAATATTTATCTCTTCAACACCAATCCAATTTTGTCCAATAGAATTGTCAAAATTTTGGGATTTTCTGTAGAACAACTCCCTTCTACTTACCTAGGAATCCCCATTTTTGTGGGGCAAAGAAAAACATGTTTCTAGACTGCAATTATTGACCTAATAAAAAATAGAATATCAACATGGAAAGAAAGGTGGTTAACACTATATGGTAGAATTGTTCTTGTTAAAATAGTGTTTTCTGCAATACTCAATTACTATCTTGCAGTGCTCAAGGCACCCTCAATTGTGATTAATCAAATTCAAAATCTAATTAGAGATTTTTATGGAAAGGTAACATCTCCGGTGAAAATAAATTCCCACTTTTTTCCTTAAAGGATATATCACATATTAAACCTATTGGGTGTGCTATTATTCATGAATTGGGCAAAAGAAATAAGGCATTTGGGGGAAAGCTTGTTTGGAAAATGTATGCTAAACCTGAGAAAAAATGGTGCAAAGTTATGTAGAAAAACAATCTTGATAATGATAACCCCACTTGTATTTTTTTTTATTTCGGACCCCTAAAGGGCTCTGCTATATGTAACCTCATGATATCCTCTAGAGATTTTTTCCTCAATTATGTGACTTGGGAAATTATTTGTGGAGACAACCTACAATTTTGGTAGGATTCATGGAATGATCTACCTCCCTTGGTTAATTATATTCAATACAAAGATTTTATCTCTTCTTCAATGGAGTATTGGGGTCATAAATTGATAGATTTTGTTTCAGTGGTAGAAATATTTTCAGGGAGGGTTATATGGAAAGACCTAGAGGATTTTCCTATTGACTTCCAAGGTAAAGAAATCTTGCAAAAAAAATAATTAGTAAGAGAAGTCTTCTTTTCTAACAGAAAAGATGTTCTCAGTGGGCTCCAGCTAAGGATGGTATGTACTCCATAAAGGATGGATATAAAGCTATCCAACAACTAGACAATTTGAAGATACCCCAGCATGCTTTCTCTTTTTGTTGGACTAATGCAGTTCTTCCCAAGGCTGGTTGTTTTGCATGGCTTGCATTGAGGAAGAGAATTATTACAAGAAAAAGCTGGAGAAGCTTCACATTTCCTAACCCTTTAAATGTATGTTACGTGGTGATGTTAATGAGACTATGAACCATCTTCTATTTCTATGTCCTTTTCCCCAAGAGTGTTGGCATTTTGTTCTTAGAAGCTTAATTATTACATTCCCTTACCAAGAAATCTATGCAAAAATTTTTAATCTTGGTCGGTATGATATTTTGAATCTTTATTTGCTAACATTTGGAAATGTATTTCTGCTACAATGATCTAGGCCTTATGCTGGGAGAGGAACAAGCACATTTTTTCTCTATTAGATGTCCCCCATTATTAAATTTTTGGAAGGAATCAAGAAGTTTGTTCAGAGATTGTTAATGCCAAACTATGAAATATCAAATGTAATCACTATTTTTCTTCTTGGGATGGTACTATTGCTAGGGAATGGATGGGTATTTTTTTCCCTATAGGCTCAATTTCTAATAAGAGGGGGGGAAAAGTGGTAGGTTGATCCCTTGTTAGATGGATTCCCCCAACATATAGATTTATGAAAGTTCATTTTTATGGGACTTTACATGGCAACCTAAGTAAATATGGTATTGGTGCATGCATTAGAGAACACGTAGGCAATGTGGTCACTACCAAAGCTTCCCCTATTCTTCCTGGGACAAATAATTTGGTTGAGGCTTAGGAATTTCTTGTTGGCCTGATTTTGGCTAAGAGAGGAGGGTATATAAAGGTACATATCGAAGGAGACTCACAAGTTATAATTAATGCTTGCATTAATAGACCTTCTCCTTTAATTGGCGAATTGCCTACATTATGAATTAGATTTGGCATCTTATTGACATCTTTGAAGAACTCTTCATTTCCCATATGCTTCGAGAAGGTAATAAAGTGGCTAAAATCTTAGCCAACATTGGACGTGATGAAGTTTCAATTGATCCTCTTGACCCTGCTAAATTCATTCACAAGAATAAATCACTTGACATTCAATTAATTTGGATAAATCTTCAGGCTCTACTTAAATGGTTATACATAGTACTTTGCCAACCTCTATCACGATTTTATGCTAATAATATTGATTAGGTCCTTTAATTTATTCATTGTGTGTGATTTATTGAGCGCCCCTATGGGCATTATATCATTTTATTGTGTTATTACATTTCATCGCTCAAACACCATATACATCATAATTATGTAATCCTTCAGCCACAGGCAAATTTTTATTTTTTGATTTATAGGACCACGTGCTTGAACTTGAATACAGTTGTGGTTTGATGAAGTATTCTTAACACCAAGTGGTTATATTTCTCCTTATATTTAATATGATGCAAATTCAGAGGTCTTTTAGTGGTTTCATTTTGTTACAGTATGAAGATGCCAAGAAAATTATTATGGGTTGTACTATCATAACCAATTTTTTCTCCTCCCAGTTATATGGTGTTGCCATTTTGGCCATTTTTTCTATTTCAACTTCCATTTTTGGGCACTCTTGAAATTTGTTACATTATTGGGTACAAACTATTTTTGGCCACAACAAAGGATATTTTTCAGATTTTGAATGGGATGACTAGTTCAGTTTGGTGCATTGATCCAAATCAGCTCACGTGATTACCAGTGGTTGGTGATTTGGCATCCTCTGTGGTGCATGATATGAAGTTCTTTGGGTCGTATAGAGCAGTCATCCCTATTTTATTTTTTTTCAATTGCCTCATGTTTAGCATCTTGATGGATCGGTATAGAGCAATCAATATCTATTTAATGACCTTCTCCATTTCATATGGAGATGATTTTGTATTATTGTCAGTTTGCCATTTTTGGCCGTAGGATAGACTGATAGGTTATTTTCCTATTGTATTGGGGCAGGGAGTCTGGACTTTCTTTCTGGTTCTTTCCCAGATGAGCACTTGAACTTGTTAATTTATATATTAAAATATAGTGGTTAGCCCACTTTTGCTATAAAAAAATTGAATATTTGTCAATCACTAGAATATTGAAGGAGAATTTTTATTTTGATTCCAATTATGACAATAATGATGAAAAATGATGGGCACCAAAATGTGAATTTTTTTATTATTTATCTGGAAATATGCAACACCACTTAATAGATCATTATATTATCAGATTAGTCCATAAGAATCAATCAAATTGATCAAACAACTCACTAAAACTTAACTATTGTTTCCTACAAAGAAAGATCTAATTGAATTATATTAATACTCTCATATTTGCACAAATTCAACTTCAATTGACAATTCCATGAAGGAAGACTCAATATACAATGTATAAATGCACTTAATTATGATGGGTTTGATGATTTTTATGCAATTGAGATGAAATAAGTTGAGAATGCAATCTAAAATGTTGTAAATATGATTCTAATTGATGAATTATAATGCAATTATGATCTAAGTGTTGCAAGTACAAGAATGGGAAAGCAAGATACTAAGAGGGGGGGTGAATCAGATCTTAAAAACTAAACCACTTAAAGCAAATTGATCCACATTCATACATATATGAAATTAAGCTAACATCAGATAACATTCATAACATCAAATATGTAACTCATAACAAAGAATTTTGGTAACCCAGAAACCCAAATAGGTAAAAATGGGGTGGGGATGATACCCACAAGATCTTCACTACTGCAGCAATAAAGTGTTCCTGTTAGGGCTACAAAAGTTTGATTAAAAAATGCAATCTACCTTGTTAAAGGTCTATTCTGTTAAGAACTAAAGATCATTACAATCTACCTTGTTAAAGGATTTCAACTTATAGTAAAGTAAGCATTCGACTAAGAGATTTGAAATGGCCTGCTAAGACCACTCTATTAAGAGATTTAACCTGATACACCTGTTAGAATGTTCCGAGTAGTGATCCTCCGTTATGCACTTAGATGCTGATGACGAATCTTCTCTTTTCAATAACCTCTGTGATCTCTCAATCTGATATGTCTTTACTCTTCTTATCACTACTCTGTCATTCTTCTTGATCTAGGATTCTCCTAAAAATGACTTACTGTTCATCTCTCATGTACAACAACCCTTCTCTATATATCTCTTTTTCTTACACACTCTCTTTTAGGGTTATAAGCCACCTTATTATACCTTTTCGGATCTGGTAGCGAGATCAAGATCTATTGTTTATACCTCCAATGCATTATGATTTCCTGATTGGCTTCATGCCATGCATGGTATAAAATAATTAAATGTGAATTAACTCAGTAGACAAATATTAAATGTGTACAAATGTCAGCTTAGATATCATACAAGTTGGCCTTAACCGTTTACATCAAAGTTTGAATTAATCCTAACATGTATGCAAAAACCATTTTGCTCGGCACAACACATCTCTAATGTTTGGCACTTAATATTCTACCCGGCTCGGCATGATGTAACTCGATAATCTGAAACTTGCTCGGCAATGTTGCTCGACCTTCGATATTTATCTCGGCCACAGTGATAACCAACTAAAACTGCCTAAGTAAATGACTAAGTGTGGGTGACTAATTATCAACAGAACTTAGGGATTAATAATCTCCCCTTTTGATATTAGTGGAAAAAACACACTTATCATTACAATTCATTCCATCCAAAATATTGCCTAAGTACATACTATACTCCCCCTAGGAATGTACATCATACTATATACAAAAATTTATCTAGTATACATGCCTTTAAAATAAATATTTACACATGGATACCTATACTGATCTCCTTTATGTTGTATCCTTGTTAGTCCTGTCAGTTTCCCCCTTGTTTTTGTCACTAATAGCTAGTGGGGTCAAGTTATACTTGTCCAGAAATTGTTTATGAAGTTGTAAAGTAGACTCAAATGCAGAGTCCCAACTGTCCTTGACAAACCTCATAACCTCTATTTTTACTTCTAGCTCAGCAGCTAGACTTACTTAGCTTTCTACAGTTGAGAGATGAGATTCTCTCTTAATCAATTCATTTGTAGATAAAATTTCTTTCTGAATGACCTCTAGATGATCTCTCAGACTTGTCTAAATAGTAATCAACTTGGTCCTAATCCAACCATCTTCAGCCATGAGCTTGGATATCCTCCTCTGTGCATAAGTCAACCTACTAAAATGTAAGGAGCTAGTACTAGCATCCATACTCAGTGAACTGCCAGTTGACTTTAGGTCTAGTTGCAATTTCTCTAGATCCTATTGATTATCCTTTGTGAAGAATTCAACATCAGTTAATCTCTTATATAATGAATAGACATTTTTTGCAACTCCTTCTAAAGTTTCTATCAGATAAGAAAGTTCAACCTATTTAACTGCAATCTCTCTTGAGATTCTGGCAAGTACCTTGTTCTCAAATTTCCTCTCAGACCATTGCAACAATTTCTCATTGGCTTCAATATTGTCATCAGTTACCTTTTGCACAATGTGAACTCACTATTCAAGAATGGGGGCTTGAGGATTCTCATCCTCCATGTCAAAAGCCTTTACAAATATGTCGTTTATGTCATGTAGCACTTTCTTTTCCTTTTGCTCCCTTTTTAGTTCCTCCTGTCTTTTCTTCCTCTTAAGTAACTCCTGAAGAGACCCAATCTGTTCATAAGACAAAACGTTGGGATCCCATGTTGGAATCACAATAACTTCATATAATGTGACATCTAGAATCGGAGACTTCTTCCTCATAACTTTCCTTCTCTTGAATTTAGGTGAACTACTGCTCAGCTTAGTTTCTACAATACCTTTTCTAGAATCAGTAGTTGACACCATTGCATCTTTAAGTTCAGTCAAAATTGCCTGTTGATCAGGCATACTTCCTGTCTTATTTCTAGTGGGAGTTGATGATGTAGAGTGTGGTGGATCAACCAACACTTGCATTTTCTATTGTTATTTAGGCTCACTATTAGTGTCTGTTATCTCCTCACTACAATCTAGTACTGACTTTACAACCTCTAAAATTGGTGAATGTTGTACAATTACCTCTTGTTCAATTGTTTTCTCCTTTTCTACTTCTTCTTGAGCATCCTTATCCTTAGGTTCCTCTTGAGAACTTTCTTCTTCTTTTGTACTCTTCTCTTCTTCAGCCTTAATGGCCTTGATAGGTGAATCAACAGTTAAGTCCCTTGGCTCATCCTGACCCTCGGCATCCAGATTACTAGAGTCGTCAATTGTCACATCAATCAGACTGTCAATAGTTAGATCAACAGTGTTTACTATCTTAGATTGATTTTGTGCATCTGTCTTAGTCTTCTCAGACTCAGTGGAAATGTGAACTGCAGAAATCTGTGGTATAGGGGTGGATTTAGTTTCCTTATCCTTTGGCTCAGATGTCCCTTCATCAGTTCTTGTTTCTTTTGGAACAATCAGTCCAGAAACTTCCTTCCAAATTCTAGTACTCTGCTGTACTATCCCTTCAATATCATTATTCAAGATAGCATAACCTCTCTATTTAGGTATAAATTTGTGCTTATACTCTTCAAAAAAAATTTCTCTCTGCTTCTTGGTTAGCTCAGGAATCACTTGAGCTAATGTGCCTTCCCTAATTTGTCTCTCAGTTGTGAGTGAAAATTCCCTCTTGCCAGATAGAAATTCATACAACTCACTCGACACATTGTCTCCTATTGTTGTAGGGGTTAATTTGAATTTACACATCATGTCTAGGAGAGCTTCCTGGACCTTATGTTTGTCTCCTACCTTCAATTTCTCATACTTTATAAACTTGAAACCAGATAACCCAGCAGAATTTCTCAAATTCTCACATACCTCATCAATATCTATGGGTTTCTTAAATGGTGATGTTGGTATGTGGCTGGGTTCATCAGTTTCTGTCATGTCCTTGTCACTTTCTAGACCCAAATCCAATTTCCTTCTTGGTCTCTTAACTTGTAGGCTCGGCACAGCCTTTGTTGCTAATTTAGTCCTCGATCCAAAACTACTTTCTCCAATCTTCTTTGCATACACTTTTGTCTATTCTACTGGTGAAGTAGCGACAGATGCCCTTGTCCTTGGACAATTTACAATGGGAGGGGTAACTCTACATTTTTCTTTACTCAGCTTTGTTACCTTAGCTACTACTGGCCTCTTCTCTTTTGCCTTACTTGTGACCTCTTCTTTAGGTTCACTGACTTCTTCTTCTTGTTCCTTAGATACATCTTCCCCTTGTCCATTAGATATGTCTAGAGGTGCATCATCTAGCTCCTCATCGCTCAAAAAGCCAACCATCTTTTTCCTTTTCCTTTCCATGGTTCCTGCCTTAAGATTCATCGAAATCTTTTCCTTTGCTTCATCAAAATTTCCAAATCTTTTATTTTTAGTATCAATCTCCTTTGCTAGGAGTGTTGTGATAGCTATTGATGCTTCATCAATATTAACTTCATAGGAAAATGGCTCCAGCCATGATACCCTAGGTGTCACAGCCTAAATATATGTGTAGTCTATATCTACTAAGAAACATATCTCATCATAGTGCTTCTCCACAAGTGAATTTGGAATTCTTATCCTCAATCTCATTCACTCTTTGAATTCCACAAAATAATTTCCCATAATTCCATTGAAATTGCTGCCTAATTTCTTAATACATTCACTAATCTATAATGTGATGGGTTTGCCCTATTTCCAAACAATATTTCCTAGTGTAGGAAATGACTTTTGTACATAGAAGAATATACATATTAACAAAGAGCCAAACTTACATGATGAGCTTTTGGCTTTCTAAATTGATAGAAAGTTCTTAGATAATTGTGTCAACTGCAGCTCGGAAAGGTCATGGGTGTGATTCTTTTTTACTATCTTCCATGCCTGGTCCACTGTTGTACAGGGAACACTATCTAGTCGGCTTGACTTATAGAATTTGTGAGCAATCACTCTCACTCCAAAGTCAATTTCCAAGTCTGTAATTATAGATATAGTCATTCCTCTATTGTTCCAAACAACTCCAGTGTTAGCTGCTATCTCTTCTTTACTTTGGTCTCTCATAGTTTGTTTACCGCTGATAACATGATACCCAGTAACTCACTAGATAATATATTTTGTGATCTTTAATGGTCCATTGTCCAGCCACATATGCATATTATGAACTCAGCTTACAACAACCTTAATCCATTCATCCTTGAATTCTGTTGGAAAATCTAGGGCACAAGTTAACCCTTTATCGGCTAAATGTTTGAATTCATCTTTTAGAAGTCCATTGTCACACAGTTTGGCATAGAAATTTCTAAATTTGTTGTTTCCTACTTTGCCAATTTTGACCATGTAACAAGATCTTACATCGTGAATCATAAGTACCTTTGGCGGGATCGATAAGAGGGCTCCATTTAGATCATTCAAAATTGTGCTTTCTGGAATGGCATGAAAGTATGGTGGTGCACATGCATCACTCCTTACAAGATTAATTTGATTCAAATCATCTTCCATTCCCTTGACTAGTGCGAAAGAACTTGCAGCCATAATCTCAAGGTTAGGGTTTGAAAATGAACAATAGAGTACCTCGACAAGAAAACACTTCACACTTCTCAACTTAGGGTTGCCGACGACACACTAATGAAATTATTGAAACAAACTTCACTAAGATCAAATCTACAACTTCTTTGATCACTTTGTAAATGTTAAAAATCACAAGGTAAAAGTGAATAATAGACTGTTCGTCCATATATAGACTTGAAAGGTCAAGGTAGGTAAGCATTAAATATTTTTCCTGCTAGGTTAGTGCAAGGCAACTGTCATTGGCCGACTAACACAAATTGCATACCGCTTGGCTCACCACACTCGACCATCACACAACTTACTCGGCCAACCAACTCGGCACCTATAGTGCATATAACTCTTCTCAACACTTGTCACAAACATGTCCTGGTACATCTTATCATATGTAGATATGGACTTTGGCACATTTACATATTAGGAACTGATGTAAGATTTAAAATTTGAATGCAGTTCCTTAGATAACTATATTTCTTAGTTGGAGATGGTGTGCTCACCTAATCCATTGGATTGGGTGACCTCAGCTTCAGTGGATTCACTGTTGCTCGGCTCTATTTTCCTTACCCATGCCCGGTTCATCTGTGCTCTTACTTCTTCAACAGTGAAAGAAAGAACTCTTGTCCTACACTCTCTCTTAGTGTATCCTATCTTCAAACAACTAAAACAGACTAAGCTTCCATACATCCAACTCTTATATTTCCCTTTGACATGTGTCTTTAAGTAGTCTTCAGGTGCATGTCCATATTCTTCATAGTAATGGAAACTCTCTCTAGTATTATAATCCTAGTTGTAAGTGTTGCCACTCTTAGATGCTTTTTTTTGTGTCTTTGATTTCCATTGCTGTTTAGCATTGGATTTATAGTCCTGTGCCTTATGACCATGTTTCTAACACTTGTAACAATAACCATTAAATCTTGGTTTAGGGGGTGCATCACTTGCTTCATCCCAACATTCATGTGCTTTATGTCCAAATTTCTTGCAATTAAAACAATAACCATTGAACTTAGATTTAGGATTGGACTTACCTTTCTTGCTTCGGAAAATGTTTACTATATGACTTGGTTTTCCACAGTGGTGGAAAATAGGCTTGTTGTGCTTTGCCTTTGCATTCCTCCTTTCACCATTCTTAGATGATTCTCCTTTCTCAATAGATGTCTTTGGTTCAGTGTGACCTAATCCAGAAGAATCTTTTGACCTTCTTGATGCTTCCATCAGATTCTCAAAATGAGTCAAAGCTTCATTGGGTTTGTTCAATCTTTCATTAAGTTCCTTCTTAGATCTCAAGTCATCTTTCAATTGATTGTTCTTAGACCTCAGATTTATCATTTCCATATCTTTCCTACTAATCTCCTATTTTGCAAGTAGCAGTTGATTTGCCATATCAACCTGATTGATTGTCATTATCTGTACATCATGTGTCCTTTCATCACGTCTGACAGATATCAATCTTTTGTCTTCTTCTGCTATAGTTTTGTCATCTTTAGCTTTCTTTTTTTGTTCCAATACTTCACATAGTCTTACTATCTACATTTCTTGTTCTCTTTTTAGGTTTCTAACTTCTTCATACAGTGCATTGTTCTTTTCTAGTAGATCTACAATTGTTGCATCGCTCTTAGTATAATCTTCATTCTAAAATAGATTTGTAGTGTCATCATCCTGGTAATGAGTATCATTCATTTGTTTGGCCAAATCTTTCCTAGCTGCCAAAGATTTCTTCAATTCTTGTCTTGCTATCTCAAGCTGACGTAATGCTAGCTGGATCTCAATCTTCTGATTCTCAATGACTTTTCCCAAGTTGTAAACCTCCATCTCAAGATCTATACTCACAAGCTGATTCAAAGATTTTGTTGGTGAACTGTGCTCTGATACCAATTGTTGGAAGTACAAGAATGGGAAAGAAAGATACTGAGAGCGGGGGGGTGAATCAGATCTTAAAAACTTAACCACTTAAAGAAAATTGATCCACAGTCATACATATATGAAATTAACCTAACATCATATAACAACCATAACATCAAATATGTAACTCATAACATACAATTTTGGTAACCCAGAAACCCAAATAGGTAAAACTAGGGTGGGGATGATACCCCCAAGATATTCACTACTGCAGCAATAAAGTGTGCCTATTAGGGCTACAAAAGTTTGATTAAAAAATGCAGTCTACCTAGTTAAAGGTCTATTATGTTAAGAACTAAAGATCATTACAATCTACCTTGTTAAAGGATTTCAACTTATAGTAAAGTAAGCACTCGGCTAAGAGATTTGAAATGACCTGCTAAGACCACTCTGTTAAGAGATTTAACTTGATACACCTATTAGAATGTTCCAAGTAGTGATCCTTCATTATGCACTCAGATGCTGATGAAAAATCTTCTCTTTTCAATAACCTATGTGATCTCTCAATTTGATATGTCTTTACTCTGCTTATCACTGCTCTATCATTCTGCTTGATCTAGGCTTCTCCTCAAAATGACTTACTGTTCATCTCTCATGAACAAAAACCCTTCTCTATGTATCTCTTTTTCTTACACACTCTCTTTTAGGGTTAGAAGCCACCTTATTATACCTTTTTCAATCTGGTGGTGAGATCTACATCAACAATGAAGATCTATTGTTTATACCTCCAATGCATTCTGATTTCTTGATTGGCTTCATGCCATGCATGGTATAAAACAATTAAATGTGAATTAACTCAGTAGAAAATATTAAATGCATACAAATGTCAGCTTAGATCTCATACAAGTCGGCCTCAACCGTTTACATCAAAGTTTGAATTAATCCTGACATGTATGCAAAAATTGTTATGCTCGACACAACACATCTCTGATACTCGACACTTAATATTCTACTTGGCTCGGCATGATGTAACTCGACAATCTGAAACTTGCTTGGAAATGTTGCTTGACCTTCAATGTTTAGCTTGGCCACAGTGATAACCAACTAAAAATGCCTAAGTAAATGACTAAGTGTGGGTCACTAATCATCAACAGAACTTAGGGATTAACACTAAGAATGTTGTAATTGATTTCTAATGACTACAAATGATGCTAAATTTCTCAATTATCAAACTAGCATAACCTTGTTACTATGAATTCACTATATGCAAATGACTTAGGAAGAGCTGATTATATATATTTCTCTTTGGAGGGCAAAATTTTAATTTGAAATATGTGGTACATATTTAAGTAGATCAATCATCATAATTCAAACTTGAGCAATCCCCTTCCTTGAATTCGATTGGTGGGAATTAATTCATTTGTCCTTTTGTGTGATGAGTAGATAATAGGATAATTAATTAAATCACTTTAATTAATATCCATAGCTTTAAGTGATTTTTGTCTCTTGAATTAATTAATTAGCTAGGATTAATTGATTACAGAGGACTCTTTTATTTTTTCTCATTAAAACCTTTGATAATGGATAAATTTGATTTAATTGAATTATGCCATTATGCTCATAATCAAATTGATTTGAAGACTTTAATTAGGATTTTGACCCCTTGTTTAATCCGGACCAATTTTAGGTGATTATAATATTAGACTCAAAAATAAAATTTATTCCATGTTGGTTTCTAAATGATTTTGATACAATAGTTCTATTTGAAAATCTATTCATTTTCAAAATTTTAATCATATTTTCATTAATGTCTTTTTATGGTAAAATATTTGTTTAAAACTCAAAGGTCTATAATAAAAAACTATCAATGAAAAAAGAAAATTAAACCATCAATCTACAATAATTTTGATAAAAGAGTATTGTATTTAAGTGTGAAATGCAATAATATATGTTAGACTCCCAAAAAGACTTTTTATGT
This sequence comes from Thuja plicata, assembly GCA_018584345.1. Classification (NCBI taxonomy): domain Eukaryota; kingdom Viridiplantae; phylum Streptophyta; class Pinopsida; order Cupressales; family Cupressaceae; genus Thuja; species Thuja plicata. Next base: position 842,942 of record MU224173.1, read on the forward strand.
CATTTTGATATCTAATAATTTTTTAAAATTAAATATGAGTAAATTAAAATATTAACAATAGATTCTATTCTACTATTAAATATTAGATTAAATTTTAAACCTTTTAAACCATAACTTTTAAATGAAACCCTAATTATATAAGCAGAAATTACAAATCAAATATGAGATGAAATAAGTTCCACATAGTTACAAGTGCTTGCTTTTAGTTTAGAAATTAATTGAAAGAAAACTTCAATTTTAGTTTCTATTGAAATGTAAGATACCTTAAGGTTTAGGGAGATCAATAATTTTCTAAGTGGGTAGTGTAAGTTTTTTCAAGGAATGAACATGGAGAAACTTTATTCTAATTGGCAATTAATGAAAAAAGAATTAATAAAAAAAATCTTATTTTCAATCTTATATTAAAATCAAAATTATCTAAAATATTTTGATATATAAAATAAAATAGATACATTTATTCATTTTTTAGTATTTGTCATCTATATAATTTTAGAAATGCAAGTAATTATTAAATCGATTGAATTGAGAAAATATATTTTAAGTTATAAAAGGTTTTCTAGCAGAGAGTAGGGAGGAAATTTTAAGCCAATAGTTTTTTATATAAAGAAATAAATGATTGATAAAAATATATCTTGCTTTTTATTTCTTCAATTCATGAATCAATCAACTTTTTCTACATTGGAATTTAACTTTTCTATTAAATGGTAGACGAATGGACAAAGATCAATTAATTTCAAATTTTATTTGTGTTAGGATTAAGTGTAATATTCACCTAATATATTCTATGAAGTATTGTAACATAATTAAATTAAAAAATGGTAAACAATTCATATATAATTTGAACCCTAAAAATCTTGCCAAAAAAAAATCAATATAGAGGAAGCCTTCAAAAAGGGGTTCCTATAATATCAAGCCAACTCAACCAATCATAATTGAGATAAGTAATTTTTATAATATATGAAATTCATATATAAATATCTAAACTTAAGAAATATTTGAATTACAAAAAAAACTTATGATTGGTCGATTGGTACAAAACAATTCACTAATTATGCAGAGGTCAATGCAATAAACTAGCCTATGACCAGTACAATAAATTATGAAGTGTGATAATTGAAGCGGGCTTTTAATCTAAACAAACTAGGAGACGTTATGTTTTTTATTAAGGTAACAACTATTGGAAATACAATATTGGGAAAGCAAGATACTGAGTGGGGGGGGGGGGGGGGGGGGAAA